>APFE030650478.1:0-10221 GCA_000404065.3 Pinus taeda | reverse complement strand
GGTTGAATGTGCAGACTATTGAGTCTATACATCTCTATTGGTATGCTGGTATTAATATAATATAGTTTCTGTGTCAAGTTTCATATCCGATTGACTAATTTTTTATTGATATCAGATAGTGAACCATGGCGTGCCAAAGAATGTCATGGAAAGCATGATGGGGATAGCCAAAGAGTTCTTCGAAATGCCCGTCGAAGACCGAGCATGTCTCTACTCAGAAGACATAAAGAAGCTAGCCCGGCTTTCTACCAGCTTCAATCTTAACAAAGACAAGGTTCTCAACTGGTTGGACTATCTCACTCACCCTTGTCATCCTCTAGAAGAAGTCATCGGCTCTTGGCCTGAAAAACCAGCAGCCTACAGGTAATCAGCAAACCTTTATCTGTTATAAAATATCTAAGACAGAACACTAGAAAAGATTCATCTTAACCCACCATGGAAAAGTTTAGCTGTTTTGACCTGAGTTTTGTTACAGAGAAATTGCGGGCAAGTACTCTGGTGAGCTGAGAGCACTGATATTAAGGTTGCTGGCTGCAATTTCAGAAGCTCTGGGGCTAGATTCCAATTACTTGAATAAAATTCTTGGAAAACATAGCCATATGATGAGTATAAATTATTATCCTCCATGCCCAAACCCAGATCTTACTATTGGTGCAGCAAGCCATTCAGATGCAAGTGCCATCACTGTGTTAATGCAAAGCGATAATGTCAGTGGCCTGCAAGTATTCAGAAATGGAAAGTGGGCTTCTGTAGAACCCATAGCTGACGCGTTTGTGGTCAATTTGGGAGATCAGCTGCAGGTGAGAAAGAATGCGCAGATCTATAAAGTTAAGTTATTTTCTCTCATTGTGCAAGAATTTGATACTAATCATTCAATTTGTGTTGTGTGTGATTTGAATTGTATTAGGTTGTGAGCAATGGGAAATTTAAGAGCGTGGATCATCGAGTAATAACGAATAAGCAGAGTGCACGCATATCAATTCCCACTTTTTATTCTCCTGGACACGATGCTTTTATTGCCCCTGCAACTAGCATGGTCGATGAACATCAGCCGGCTGTGTATAGAGGATACAAGTTTGAAGAGTTTGAAGGAGCTTTCTGGAACCAGGAATTAAAGGGAAAGAGTATACTGGATCGTTTCAAGATCTAATGAAAGATCTATTGAACACTCATTTATGTTGGTCTTTCATGTAGGCATCAAGAATTTGAATTCAATGAACCGAATAAATAATATATGTAATGCATGCATTGAATTAATAATTTAGGATTTATTAAGAAATGTATAAGTAATTGAGTTTTCAAAATACTTTTTTAATAATAATAAAGTTTTAGTTTTAAATAAAAGGTTTAAGTTTTAAATTATTTTATTTTTCTTATTTTTTTAAAATGCATTTTTATTTTATATTAAAAATAATTTATTTATTTTTTAATTTATATGGGTCTTGGATAGATGGTGATCAAATGTAATATATTTACCCAAACTCATGTAATTACAGAATATTATTATTTAACTGGTTGAAGTTTTGAATCAAGTAGTTATGGAATGACTTGTAACTACTATTGTGGGTTCCAAGAAATGATTGGAGTAGTGTGAGCAAGTTAAATGGTTTTCTTTCCTTCTAGTGGATGGGGGAAAAATAATTTAAGAAACATATAGTCACAACTCATGAAGTTTGGTACTTGGACTCATTTTATAAGCTCAACAAAAAGGCCCTAGTTGTAGCCGCCATTAATATTCCCCCTTTTTCATTGGTAGCCACGGCATGATGCTCTATACTCTTGTAGTTATTGCAGCAGCCATTAATATTCAACCTTTTTCCTTGGTAGCCACGCCATTATGCTCTATATTCTTGTAGATTTCATTGCTAAATACCTTCACAAAGAAAAGATGAGGGAAAGACAATCACTCTAAGCTTACTAGCTTGGCGATAGATACTCTTTGTTGGCCTCAATCACCTCTTCATAGTGGGTAGTAGCTTGGCGATAGATACTCTTCGCTGGCCTCAATCTCCTCTTCATAGTGGGTAAAGAAAGAGTTGTAAATCGCCACCAACCTTCCAAATCATGGACTATAGAAAGCCACTGTGTTTCTCTTGTCCGCAAGAGATTATCCAAATATATTATACTAATAGATAAGTAACTCCATTCTTTATGGAGAAGAATAAATTGTTTCTTTAGATTTTTCGAAAATATCATGTTGTTGCGTTTTGCATGGAAAAACTAAGCAATTATCATAGATTTCTGAATATATATATATAATAAAAAGAAAATATATTACTACATGTAGATAAAGATTGTTATTACCATATAGATTGTTGCAGCGTTAAAAGATAAGTAAGCTTTCTTGTCTTTATATGACATTGCATATGCCTTTTATGTAAGAAAAGATACGATGCATGCTCTTTTCTTGAAAATGGATTTCGTAGTCATTTTCGTGGAAGTGAATATAGATTAAAGAGGGTAATTTGTGAAATATTCTCATGGGCAAGAATACTTACAGCTTTTCCAGGGTATATCGGTGTTCAATGATGTGATTGATTATTGTGTCTGTTTAATGATGTTGATTCCTTATCTAATGTGATATTCATAACGTCAAGTATGTGATTAATTAATCTGGTTAACAGAATCATGAAATGGATGCAAGGTTCATCAGACAATTTATTAAATATACTACAATAGTACTACAACAATGGTTGTTAATGGTTATGCAACTTGCTGTCTTCTATTGAAAGTTACTTTATGTACTAATGAACACTCTATCTAATGGTTAACGAGGAATTTGGAATAACGATTTGGATAATTACTTGTGGGTAATTTGTGTAAAAAAAATTCTAGGTCCCTGCATTTTTATGTGAGGTTACCGGGGTATGTTACAAGTGGTATCAGAGATAAAGGTTGCAGCACTAACGCATTTGGGAATTTTTAAGTAGAAAGGAAATCGAGGTATGCTACTAGTGAGCATCAACTCAAGTATGAGTCTAACAACCTACATATTAATATATGCAGTACACTATTTTTGACATGATATGTGTGATTCATGTTTATAACTGCAAGGAGTAGTATGTTTGCTACAAAACTATGTTCATGACATTTGAATCTTGATGAGGATAAAAGATAATAAAACCTTTGTCAGACTTATGAACAATCCTAAACACTCACTAAAGAAAGTGACAATTAACTACCAACTTTTGCAAATATGGAAAAATTAATGATAGACTTAATGAACATGAAAGTTACATGCACTGCTTTTAATGAGTGAATGCATGAATGTAAATATGGGGGACATCCTTGAATAAGACAATAGAGTGTTTTAAAAGGACATTGGAAGAACCCCTTTAGATATTGAAAATAAACAATGAATCAAGTAGTGAGACTTGATTTTAATAACTAATTGTTGATTAAGTTTTCTCATGGTTGCATTAAGATGGTTCGTAGTTGTGATTGGTTAGTGTTTCACGACTAACTAATAAAACTTATATGAATGAATTGAATTTGATTTAATTACTTGAATTGTAGTTACTTCATTTATCGGTCTGTTAATAACACTGTGGAAATTCGAAATGATTCAGAAAGTGAATACCTGTTAAATAATGCATATTTATGACTAACGTTGTTGATGGGATTAAGTAGTGGTAGCTTAGTGACCAAGTGAATACTTATAAATAATGCATATTTATGAATAACATTGCTGATGGGATTAAGTAGTGGCAGTTTAATGGCCACAAGAAAACCTGTGAAGGTAAAATCATATTACAACCATAAATGAGAAAGTATAATGTTATATGATATGCATAATTGTGTTACTTGGAAAATTAGAATGTATACAACATGTATGTTAGTTATGTTTTCTATCAATCTAGATATTATGGAACCATGTTGAGGGTTAGGTGTCAATGCATGGTGTATATGCATGTTTATTTTGTTAATGATAATGTTCATATGCTTCATTATGTAAATTGTTATGGGAAAGAGTGCTAAAGACATAAATTTAACATGCTAGATAGTTGTGAAAGCCCAGAAGGCCTTGGGTTGATGGTGGTTGCCTGTTCGGAGGGGTTAATGGAACTTTAATGCCCAGAATTCCTCTCGGTAGAGATAAATGATCTCAGTAAGGGAAAAAAGTTGGCGAAGATGGTGGAGAGCGTAAAAATCCTGTTAGGCCCTATAATACTATTGATTCCACCATTAGTATTGTCAATGTATCCCTTATTTTTATTATTGTGCCCTTATTGTCCCCATATTTTTATTAGTATGCCCCATAGAAACCCACTATTTTTATTTTTGTGCCTTTATGTTATTACTATTATGTCAGCTTGATTATATTGTGACCCCTTAGACTCTTATATATTGAAGGGAGGTTTAGTCATTTGTATCATCCATGAATTTTTCATTTGTGTAATGTAAAGGAGGTTGCCCCCACGAAGAGGCTGATTTATAAGGTGTTGATCTATATTTTCTATCTTTTTGTGAGCTAGTTTCCTAACATTTGGTATGAGAGCTTTGGATTCTAGGGATTCACTGCTCTAAACAGGTCATCATGGAATTTTTGTTATAACTTTGTTTCTATGATGTTTTAGAAGCTAAAAAAACCCCATTTGATCCACAAGCACTCTAAACTTCAGGTGCGAATTTTAGAGCTTGTCTCACTATATTTGCGGAGATATGATCTCAGGAAGTTAGGGTTTTTGCAGGCTCCCGAATTACATTCCAAACAAATGACCTAGGGAAAATTGTCATAACTTTTGTTTTGAGCATCAGATTGAAATTTCGTAAGAATTTTCAGAAATAGGACGGCCTGTAGTTTTCTGTGTATCAGTTTCAATTACTAAGATCGAAACAGTGACATGTTGTACATCATACAAGTTCGCTCTACTGAACTAGTCTATAATCAGGTCACCGTGGGAGATTTGGCATAACTATTCCTTGGAGAATCTAACCTTGATCAGACTTGC
Source organism: Pinus taeda (assembly GCA_000404065.3). Classification (NCBI taxonomy): domain Eukaryota; kingdom Viridiplantae; phylum Streptophyta; class Pinopsida; order Pinales; family Pinaceae; genus Pinus; species Pinus taeda. The sequence goes on along the minus strand of APFE030650478.1, from coordinate 5,269 downwards.
GAGGTTAGAAATAGGACTCAAAGGGATACCGCAGGACAAGATTTCAAATATTCGAGATCCGTAGTTGCAGATATACAACAGATTCAATATCAAGCTCTTACAAAGTGAAAAAAGGGTGTGTAGTTTTTTTTTAAATTTTGCATAACATTGGTTTGAAAAATTGGTTTCAAGGAATTCAAGCTGTAGGCGGACATGTAGAGAATCCTTAACTGCTCTCCTTCCCTGAGTGAAAACCTTCCACCTCTCTATATCAAACATTTGAAGTATACTCTGCTACCTTGCCCTTGGAAAATCTCCTTTACTGAGTTCATCTAGCCCTACTTCCTTATCTCTTGATTCCATAGCCCAATGGTCTGAACAACATCGATTTACCTATTTGTTTAAAGAGATCCCACCACCCAATCTAAAACAAACCAAAACCCCTTAAGCAATCCATAACTAGCCTAAAATCCCAACCAACAAAGCTAAATCATATAGAGAGAGCCCTCTCTGAGCCTAGTTTGGCTAGAACCTATGCTCCAAAGTCAGTTAGTAGTTACCTCGACCATTTTCTTTGTTCCAATAAATTCTAGAGAAAATACTGAGAGATAACATAGTGGTGACCATACTGGGGACTTCGATCCTCAAGTCGTAACAAAGCTTTAATAAATTTTACATCTATATTTTCAGCCTCTTAAAGTGATTTATTAGAAGTTATTTTGCAAGATCTCACAAAAGAAATTAAAATTTTTGAAATTATGGCTTCTAGGAAGACTCATTTTACTAGGGCTAATGCAGACCCAAACCCTGCCCTAGCAGTTGGTAATCCTAACCTAATTTCAAGGAAATCCAAAAAAGAAGAAACTCAGGTTGTTTACATACCATTAGTTAAAGCTAATTCATGTCCTGATGAGTGGTTATTTTTGGAAGAACTTCCCTTTGATGTGCCATTTGACTTATCATTATTTAGAACAAAATCTAAAACTGCAATAGATGAAACTATTCTAGACCCTGATTTTGTTGTTGATCTTGAAGTTCAACAGGCAAATCAATCAATAGATGAATACATTTTGAGAACTCCTCAATCATCCATTAATATTGTTGCCACCCCTGAGCTTTCTGAACAATTGTCTTTTAGTTTGAGTTCACCATTTTTTCCTTCAACTCCCAGAATAATACCTTCAAAAGTACATTCATCCCCACCATTTATACCTACACTTCCACACCAACCTATAAGTACCAATTCATCATCATCTAGTTCGCATGCATCAGTTTCAAGCCATTATTCAACCACCTCAACTTTACTCCCCAGTCAAACCACAATCACAACAATGGGAAACAGATATGCTCCTCTTGTCCTAAATACCCAACTTCATTCCATGCCTGTAGATTATCAGATATATTTTCTTGTTTGATGTTATTGGTCATTACACTGCCCATCAGCATGTAAACAAGATGTCAGAATTTTTTGAATTACATGAAATAGATGAGGCAGATGTCCAAATGAGACTCTTTGCCCAAACATTAACTGGTGATGTAAAGAAATGGTTCAAAGCCTTTCCTGCCAACCATATTGTAGTCCTAGCAAACTTTCGAAGGTTATTCATAGATAGGTGGGAAAGAAAAAAGAAGCCCTTAGAGATACTTTCTCAATATGACAATATTAAGAGAAATCCCAGCGAGCCAATTCAGGACTATTGCACCAGGTTTAATAATATCTATAATGCAATTCCAGCTAACATTAAGCCCCCACTTGACTTAGCATTGATTAAGTTCTGTGATGGTTTTGATGCTGATATGTCATACCAGCTCCTGGAGAGAAATTCTGAAACCTTTGAGCAAATGCAGAGTAATGTTGTCAGTGTAGAAGCCAACTTGTTAGCTAGGAAATCATGAATGAGGAATGAAAAGAAAGTTCCACTTAAATAAGAAGCTTCAACTTCAGATGGAAAAGTAGATGTTTTAGCTAAAAGTTTAGAAAGAATCATGGATAGATTAGATATCATGGATAGGAAAAATCAATGGGAAAATCAACAGCAAAAACCTCCAATAAGAAACTGATCTAATAATCACGCTATGAGTGACCTCAGTTGAAGATTTGTTAAACAAAAGGTATTATAGACTTAGGTGTTGTTGTGTGTTCTGTGTTGTTGAAACAACGGATCGATTAGATTGCCAATACACCGACATTTTGAATGGAAAGAACACAGAGAAATACAGTAAGCAATACTAGACAAAAACAATTTTTAATAAGGAGTTCACCTATTCTCCAGGGCTACGTCTCCAGTCTAGCTTCAATATGAGTTCTCCTGACAGCAGATTTTGCTTGGCAGGGTAGTTCTTGGATTCCCCAAGCCACTCAGAGTTCACAGACTCCCTTTCTTCCTGCCAGCTCTGTGACCTTTGGTCTACAGTGGAAAGAGCCAACTGTGATGCTCAATCCAGACAGATTCTTCTATGGGAAGGCTTGATTCTTCAAGCAATTTGGTGCTTGATGCTGCCTATGGTCAGCTTGGCCCTCTGTCTCCTCTTCTTGGCTTTACTGCTCTCTGTGCTTAGTCCTCCTCTCAGGGTTCACTGTTCATTGTCTCTCTTGGTCGCCTAGACTCTTCGATCTAAATATCTCTTCTGATCTCTCGTTCACTGTCTCTGCTCATGGCTTTAGCCATTCAACCTCCGTGTTTGTTCGTTTCCTCTCCTTCCTGCATCGATTTTCCAGTCGCATATGTGCTTGGAATTCCCTATTCGGCATCAGCATAATGCTCAGGAAGTAGCCACGTGTCTCCATCGGAACTGCGCCAACCCGCTTGTCGATTCGTTGCTTTCTCCTCCATGGCGGTCAACGAATTCCAAATCCTCTTAAATTGCGACTTGATCACCTGTCAATTCTACTCTGTCTATCGGCCGCAATCTCAGCTATCCAATCTAGGCTCCTCCAGATCCAACGTCATTCGCACATCGAGAACGGTTGACTTGCTCGACCGATAACGCACAATCGTGGCAGTTTTTCTCTCTCCTCCACTGCCACGTGTCGATCGTTGATTGTGATCGCTCCGCTTTCTCCAAACCACTTATCGTTTAAGGGTGTCCTGATCAAACCACAGGTTTCCAGGCCATGGGTCCCACCGTCGTACGTTGGCGCTTTTTACCTTTTTCTGCCCGCGGTCCCCTAGCTCCCATCGTGACCAAGCACTTAAGCTCTACCATTTCGGCCCTGTTTGCCCAGCGATGCGGCGCTTCCAAAACCACTTCCTTTTCCTGATCCGAGGCTCTCAAGGGATATTTTGACCTCCTGCGGAGTCTCCATGGGCCTCGGTGAGCGCACTTTGACCGACGTCCTCGTCGTTCCACGCTGGCTGTCATGGCCACTAGTTCAGGGTGTTTTCGACTGTTGTTTGGAATCTTCAAGGATTTGTTCGACCTATTTTAGTCACGGTTCTTATGACAGTTGTTTATGGCTCTGATTTGGATCACAGCCTCCCAACTGAAAATCTTTTGGACCACCAAAAGTTGGTTTTCTTCAAGCATCGACTAAGTGAGGAAACTGTTGTTCACTTGTCCAATCTCAATCCACTTCGCACTGCTCGGTTTCGAACCTTTAAGCCCAATTCTGAGGTATTCCACTTGTCCACTACATGTCGTCCTTACCTTCCTGTCCAGCACTGTATCTTCCTGCAACTCATTAAGATATTCCGGTAGTAGGTCATCAACAGAAGGCAATTGACTATACTCTTCAAGGTCCTCAATCATTGAAGGTTCAAACAATCTCAAGCAATTTGCGTTCACGACTGAGTAGATGTGCATGTAAGCTGGCAGATCAAGGCGAAAAGCATTCTCACCAATCCTCTCAAGTATCTTGAAGGGTCCATACCTGATAGGTTTTAGCTTTTTACTTTCACCTTGCATCTTGTCCTTGTTGATATACAGCTAGACTTGGTCTCCAACTTGAAAACTATGCTCCATGTGATGCTTATCATGCCTAGCCTTGTACTTGGCCTGGTTCCTTTCCAGTTGTTCCTGTACTACCTGGTGGATCTCCTGGATCTATTCAATGAACCTAGTTGCCTTGTCCACATCACCGTGTCCATCAACCATGGTATCTTTACCAAAGACAAAATCCAAAGGAGACCTTGGTATGAAACCAAAGCAGGTCTCAAAAGTAGATCTCTGTGTAGAAGAGTGTTTGGCTCTATTGTAAGCATGCTGAACATAACACAAATGCTCATCCCAAAGCTTAGGATGTTTGCTGCAATATCCTCTCAGTAAGTAAATCACTGTCCTGTTAACTACTTCTGTCTGGCCATCTGTTTGTGGATGAAAAGCTGCGCTTTTCTTTAATTTGGTGTCCATTAGTTCCCACAGACTTGACCAAAAATTCCCCACAAATTGGGTGTCTCGATCAGATATAATGGAAGTGGGTAATCCAAAATGAACCCATATATGTTCAAAGAACAATTTTGCAGTTTGTTCAGCTGTAATCTGTTTCCTACAAGGTATCAAAATACACATTTTGCTAAGTCTATCCACAACAACATATAGATAGTCATGACCTTTCCTAGATTTAGGCAGTCCCCCAACAAAATCCATGGAAATGCTTTCCCAAGGGTGAGAAGGAACTGGCAAAGGAGTGTACAAGCCTAGTTTCCTATTATTGGGCTTGCTTTTAGCACACATAGCACACCCCTTTACATATCTAGAAACTGTATCATTCATTTTCGGCCAATAGCAGAACCTTTGCACCTGTGCAACTGTTTTACTTATTCCAAAATGACCTGATATCAGAGAAGTGTGTGCTTCCGTAATTATTTTTACTCTCTCAGTTTGTGGAATGCAGAGTTTCCCACAATGATATAAGAGTCGTTCCTTCACATGATAGTCCAATTATTCTACTCTTTTGCCTTGACTCAAAATTGCATATACATCTTTAAAGTCCATGTCCTGAGCATAATGTTCTATGTATCTTTCATGCAGCACAGAATTATGCTTAAGTATGGTAGATGCATTTATAATGGGTCTAAATAACATATCTGCAACCTTGTTATGTATGCCCTTTTTATATCTGATGACTAAATGGAATTGTTGTAGGAAACCCATCCATCTATAATGTCTTGATTTTTGCAGCTTAGTTTGGGAGTGTAGATATTGAAGTGGTTGATGATCAGTGTGTATTAGTGTCTCTTCGCCCATTAAGTAATGTTTACACTTTTTCACACTCTGAACTAACGCATACAATTCTTTATCATAGGTAGGATAGTTAACCACTGCAGGATTAAAAGTCTCAGAATGATAA
>APFE030650477.1:8468-52474 GCA_000404065.3 Pinus taeda | reverse complement strand
AAGTAAATTTCTTGTAATAATAATAAGTAAGTGTCGGCTCTCATATTAGGGCTCCTGTGTAATTGTGTATTTATATGCAGGTTCCTAGCTCTTTCTCTCATCATCATTCATTCATTTCATCTATCTTTCAAAGTGTCCTGAAGATGGACCCCCGTTGGGGTTCGAAACGTCGGCAGAATGAAGTTAAAACTGTGGATAATCCGGAACATGAAGCTACAAAAAATTCCCACAGAGGTCTGAAATCCAAGATAATAATTGCCAGGTAAAACAGGTAAAAGAGGATCAAAACAACACAAGTAAAGAGTATCAACAGGTCAAATATGAAAGTGATTCCAGCACATAATTACAAAGCAACTGCAAGAGACAAATCCGAGTTATAATAGCCAGCACAGTCATAATAAAAGGGACAGCTAGAAGATAGTTCTCCATCCCTCTCTATCTTCATGTTGAAGGTATTTTTTGTTTCCTAGAATAATTCTCATATACTTATGAGATATTTTGTATTAATTTTTGTATAAATACTTCACAAATCGAAATAATTAGTGTGGATTAAAATAAATTTCTGTAGACATATTATTTTCGAGCCAAGGAGCTATTGTACTCAAGACTGGACTAGTTTTACTGGAAATGAAATAAAGCCGAGGACATTTCACTGGATTCTTGTGCACAATTGGAATAAATAAGTATCATTTTCTCATGTTTAAATACAGTATTCTCTTTATGTCATGAAATATTCATATGTGTTTCTTATACAATCTTAAAAGCAAACAAAGAATGATATCATCAGAATTAGCTTAAGTGCTCTCTGTTTTAACTGTTTGCTTTATTTATGTTTTCTATTAAACTGCCTTGGTCTGGGGATTCTTAATTGCCCCCTTACTTCCATAGTTTACCCCCCCTTTATCGCATAGTTGTGGATTCTTCATTTCCCTTCGCTACTAGTCATCCTTCCTTTCTTCATCCCAATCCTGGTTAAGGATTCTTCATTGCCCTTGGCCCTAGTTAGGACTTTCACCCATTTTGGACCTACAGATTTGCTCTTGTTGTGCTAGCCTGCCCTATGGACTCTTACCTTAGTAATAGATCAAATCTAGTTAAGCCTTTCTAGATTGACTCCATAGCCCAATGGCCTAAATATTTTCCCTGCCCATTTGTCTTCTTAATTCCACCACCCAATCAAAACAAACAATCCTGAACATTAAGAAATAGCCTAAAATCTTATTTAAACAAAGTTAAATTATAAAGAGAGAGCCCTGTCTGGACTTAGGTTGGCTAGAAATTGAGTCTAAAAGATTAGGTTTGTGGTTACCTCAGACTATCCCTTCTTTGATAACTTCTAAGGAAAAAATCTAAGTGATAACATAGTGGTGACCGTACTAGGGATTCAAAACCCTCAATTATAATAAACCTTTGAGAAATTCAAATTTTTATTTTTAAGCATCTTAAAGGGTTATTAGAAGTTATTTCATATAAAAAGGCAAAATAAATCATAAAAAACTCGAAATCTAGCTTCGGGGAGAACTCATTATACCAGGGCCAACCCTCATCTAAATCCTCCCCCTATATTTGAAAATCCCAACCTTATTCTGAGAATAATCAGAAGACAAGAAAGTTCAGTAAGCCCTAGACATCTTTTTAGATCCAATTCATGCCCTGTCGAGTGGTTATTCAATGAAGATATCCCTTTTGATGAGTATTTTGATCTCTCTCTATTTAGAACCAAGTCTAAGAGTGAACTTGTGGACACAATTCTAGATCCAAAATCCACCAGAGAAGTTGAGGTCCAATGAGCCAACTTTTCAATTGACCAGTACCTTCTAAACTCTCCCCAGTCATCTCTTACCACTAATAGACTCCCTAAACTTTCTAAGTCAGCTTCCACATCTTTCGGCTCACCATAATTTTCCCACACCTTTGAAGATCATCCTTCATCCCCTTTCATACCTTCGATCCCCCATTAGCCCATCACTTCCCCTTAAACACCTATTACCCTTGTTACACAAACTCCGCTTGTTGTCCCAAATCCTCCAGTTACCCCAACTTTTGTTCTCAATCATATATAGCTTAGAGCTATGGCCCTCATATATGCCCCCCTTGTGATGCCTACTCCTCAAGGTGCCTTACCAGCAGATTATCAAAGCAAAATTAGTTTATTTGATGGCACTGGAACCTACACAGCTCAGCAACACACTAAGAAAATGACAAATTATTTTGAACTACATGAGATTGACATAGGAGATGTTCAAATGAGAATCTTTGTCCAAACTCTAGCTAGAGAAGTGAGAACATGGTTTAGATCTTTACCCCCTCAGAGCATAGATAGTTTAGAAGTCCTTTACCAACAATTCTTACATAGGTGGGAGAAGAAGAACAACCCCCTTCAAATTTTATCTGAATATGAAAACCTTAAAAGGGGACCAAACAAAACTGTTTAGGACTATTGCACCAGGTTTAAAAATGTGTATAATGCAATCCCTCTTGACCTTAGGCCTCCACATGGCTTAGCGCCGATTAAGTTTCCAGACAGATTTGACACAGATATGGATTTTCAACTTAGAGAAAGGAATCCCCCTACACTTGAAGATATGCAAAGTGTAGCAGTTAGCGTAGAAGCTAATCTGCTATCCAAAAGGGCTAGGGTTAGAAACGAGAGAAGAACACCTTTGAAATATGAAACTTCACCCTTTGATCAGAAAATGGATGCTTTAGCTAAAGGAATGGAAAGGTTAATGGATAGAATAGAAGTCATTGAAAGAAAACCTCACTGGGGTAACCAACAGGCTAATCTAGTAAGGAATGCAAACTTTCGGAAAAACCAAAACCAAAACACTATTAAAAATGGACCTGATCAGAACATTAGACCACATTTCCAGGAAAATTATGCTAAATCTTCCCACCAAGAAGACCCTAAGATAGACACCCAAATCAACCTTATGGGCTTAGATGATGAAGCATACCCAAACAGGAGAATCCTTCGACTATAAACAAGGGTATGACTCTGCTATTTTCAAAGTACATAAACAGTACAACCTAGGAAGAAAGAAGAACATTGACGTGCCTAATCAGAATAAAAAAGCAGTGCCTAACTAGCGTAAGAAAGTAAAAGCTACAAATCAGAATCCTCAAGTTACAAAAACATTACAAATTCTTTCTAGACCGCATCAAAATCCTCCCAGTCCCACCATTGAAGATGTAACTGATAACCAACCTGCTAAGTCGCAACCTTCCACTTCGGTCCCCCTCAAGGGAATAGTGGAACGGCCTTCAGAAATCATATTAGAAAATCTAGATAAAAACAATTTAAACAATGAAAAAGAAGAAAAGACTACTTAGAACCTTGGTGCAAAAATTTCAAATGTTCAAATATATAAATCCCCTCTACCTTTCAATTTGGGAGCAAAGGTGGCCAAACTCAAAATCTTAGTGCCTCTTATAGAATTGGTTAAACATGAAACTTACAGATCTCAAACTAGTAAATCTTTGAACTTCGTTGAAAATGAAGCCTCTGTGAATCTATTTGATGACCAACCTGAGTTAATTTTCAGACCAGATGTTAATGGAAATCTAGTTGAAAGAGGGATACCACCCTTCTACATCAGCCTTAACATCCACGATAAAATCCTACATAATGCCACGCTAGACTCTAGGGCCTCACATAATCTTATGCCTAAGTCTGTAATGGAAAAACTTAACTTGGATATCACTAGGCCTTACAAGGATCTGTTTTCCTTTGATTCAAGCCAAGTTAAGTGTTTAGGGCTAATAAAAGATTTGTGTGTTTCCCTAGTTCAATACCCTGCCAAGACCATACTTATGGACATAGTTGTTGCTGATATACCCCCTAAGTATGGCATGCTATTGTCTAGATCTTGGGGTGCCAAACTCCAGGGATCTCTGCAACTGGACATGTCATATGCCACCATATCAATCTTTGGACATCCCAAGAAACTGTATAGAGAGACTGATGAAGTATGTAGTGAGTACCCAGGAGAGACCTCAGAACTTTCTGATATATTCAGTGCATTCTGATATTGATTCTTTCATACTTTATAATGCTGAAACTAATCAAGAGGAAACTTCAAATAGCATAACAACAGAACCAAAAGAAATTGCAGTCTTAAAAGAAAATCAAAATTTCCAAATTCATGAGATTTCAGATAAAAAAGATGACCTAGATACCTTTGTTAAGAAGGATTCCACTACCCCAGATGAAAATTATGAGCATGAAATCCTATGGCATCTAGAGTTTGATGGGTCAGTAAAAAAACTAGGTGCAAGAGCCTATAGATTGAACTTTAAATGTACAAACAAAACGGTAGAATATGAGGCACTTCTGTTAGGTCTGAAACTGGTTAAAAGGTTAGGAGCCATAAGAGTCTCTATTATGGGAGATTCTAAGTTGGTAGTCAAAAAAATTAAAGTTGTTTATATGACTAGGGATCCTAGGCTAGGATTTTATAGAGGAACAGTGATAGAAATACTAATTACCTTTTTAGAAACCAAACTTCTTGTTATTACAAGAAAACACAACATGCAAGCTCACAACTTAGACATGTTTGGTAGTACTTGTAAATTGCGCTTTCAGTCCAACCATCAGTACACTGCTGAGGTTAGGCATAGACCTGCTATTCCTGACAACTTAAATAACTGGCAAGTGTTTGATAATGATTAGAAAATTAACCATTTTCTAACTTTAGATGAGGAATTTGTGAATGGTAACATAAACACAAACACAAGAGTAGATCTTGATTGCTCTGATGAAGTAGAAATTAACAAACTAGAAGATGATCAGATAGATAGAGTTCACTCCACCAAGTTTACAAAATCTGATATTCGAAACCTAAGACAAATGGAGATTGATGAAGCAATTGATGAAGAAATTGAAGTCATAAACCTTAAAGACAATTTTTTACCCAAAGGATTAACTCCTTTGGAGGACTTATTTGATTCAAATGACATTCCTAAAAAGCCTAAAATGGAACCCTTGAAATCAGGCATTGAGGAATGTAATATAGGATCTGAAGAAAATCCTAAACTGATAAAACTTTCAAAATCATTACCTCCTAATGAAAAACTGAAATATGTGAAGCTACTGAAATAATTCTAGGATGTTTTTGCCTAGAGTTATGAGGACCTGAAATCCTATGATACTAGCATAATAAAACAAACTATTCCCTTAAAAGAAGATCAAAATCCTTTTAGACAGAAGCTTAGAAGAATTAACCATGTTCTACTGCCTTCTATTGAAAAGCAGATCAAAAGAATGTATGAAGCTGGGATTACTGCACCTGTCAGGTTCTTAGACTGGGTTTCCAATCTGGTACCCACTAGAAAGAAAACTGGCGAAATTAGGTTGTGTTTTAACCTTAGGAATTTGAATAAAGTTTCACTTAAGGATAACTATCCTCTTCCAAAAATGGATCACATATTACAGAGGGTAGTAGGTTCCTCTAGAATCTCCCTGCTAGATGGGTTCTCCAGTTATAGCCAAATCCTAGTCCACCCAGATGATCAGGCAAAGACTGCATTCACTACTCTATGGGGCACTTTCATGTATGTGAAAATGCCATTTGGGTTGAAAAATTCAAGGGCCACCTTTCAAAGAGCAATGGACATAGCCTTTGCTAAAGAAATTCATGACTTCCTAGTAATATACCTTGATGACCTCATAGTTTTCTCTAAATCAAATCTACAACACCTAGATCATCTTAAGCAGGTCTTTACTAAATGCAGGAAAGATGGAATTTCTCTGAATCCTAAAAAATCTCTATATGGGTTGGAAGAAGGGAAATTATTAGGCCACATTATCTCGAAAGATGGTATCAGGATTGACCCAACAAGAATTGAAGCTATTTTGTAGATACCACATCCCAGGAATATCAAAGAACTTCAAGCATTTTTAGGTAAAATAAACTTTTTGAGGAGATTTATCTCTAATTTAGCTGAGTTAATTAGATTACTGAACAACATGTTAAAGAAAGTTTCAACTATTAAATGGACTCTAGAGTCTAAAAATTCATTTGAAGATATAAAGTTAGCCTTAACGCAAACACCAGTCCTCATTAGTCCAATGTTTGATAGGGAATTCATCATATTTTCTTTTGCTTCAGAACACACCATTGTTGCAATCCTCTTGCAGAAAAATGATCAAGGCTTTGAACAGCCAATAACCTTATTAGTAAAGCCCTGAGAGATGCACCTTTAAAGTATAACATAATGGAGAAGCAGGATTTTGCTTTGGTTAAAGCAATTAAAGATTTCAGAGTTTATATCTTGTACTCTCATATAGTAGCATATGTTCCCAATGCTGTAGTCAAGGACATTCTAACACAGGATGGACCGGATGGAAAGAGAGGGAAGTGGATAGCTACAATTTTAGAGTATGATTTAGAAATAAAACCTACAAAATTGATCAAAGGCCAAAGTTTGGCTAAGCTCATGGCTGAAACAAACTATTAGGCCCTAGACATAAACTTCATTGCAGAACTAGATAATGAAGAGGAGATGGCGACTCCACAGATCAGCCAAGCCTTTACAGACTCGCCATGGTATGGTGACATAATATATGTTCTACAAAACCTTCAATCTCCTCCAGAGCTATCTAGGACTAAAATTAGGTTCTTAAAGATGAAATCTTTGAAGTTTTGCATAATTGATAATGCTTTATTTTGGAAAAATGATGAAGGCATCTTTCTAAATTGTTCGTTAAAGGAGGAATCTGACAAAATTTTGCAAGAATTTCATGCAGGTGACTGTGGAGGACATCTCTATTGGAAGAAAATAGCTGAAAGATCTTGAGGGCTGGTTTTTACTAGCCCACTCTATTTGCTGATGTTAAGAAGTTTGTGACCTCATGCCACAAATGTTAGATTTTTTAAGGGAAAAGAAAACTACTGCCACTACATTTGAAACCTATATCTATTGAAACACCATTTCAACAATGGGGTCTTGACTTCATTGGTGAAATTCATCCTCCCTCCTCTACCCAGCATAGATGGATCTTAACTACCACAAATTATTTTACAAAGTGGATAGAAGCCATACCCTCAAGACAAGTCACTGATACTATCATAATAGGTTTTCTTGAGGCCAACATTCTGTCTAGATTCGGTTGCCCCACTAAAATCATCACAGACAATGCTGCAGCCTTTAAATCAAAAAGGTGATTGATTTTTTCAACAATATCACATAACCCTTGGTCATTCCATAGCCTACTATCCCCAAGGAAATGGACTTCCAAAGTCTTCCAATAAAAGCTTAGTAAACATCCAAAAGACTATTGGAAGACAATAAGAAGACTTGGAATAAGAAATTAGTGAATGTTTTATGGGCAGATAGGCTGACCACAAAGGAATCTATTGGTACCAGTCCCTATCAGCTAGTCTATGGAATGGAGGTTGTCTTCCCATCTTCTTTGGGAACTCCAGCGATGAAATTACTCCAAGAAGCACAGGTTGAGCCGAATGATATCCAGAGAAGGATCAACCAGACTATTCATTTGCAGCAAACCAGGGAGAAAGTATACATTAGGTCCCAAGTGTTGCAGGGGAAAATCAAGAAAGCATTTGACAAAAGAACCAAGGCAGAAGATTTCTATCTAGGGGATAAAGTCTTGAAATGGGACTCAAGAAGGGAAGATAAAGGGAAACATGGGAATTTTGACTTCCTATGGAAAGTTCCTTACATTATTTATGCTTTCAGAGATAATAATGCTTATTTTCTCAAAAAATTGGATGGTGCAGAAGTAGAAGGAGGACCAGTTAATGGTTGAATGCTAAAGCACTACATAGATCCCAGTCACTAAGTTCGCTAATCACTTATACATATTATATCATTTACAAAAGTTTAGTGAGGTTTGGATGGTGAATTTGAAGTTGAAGCCCGAAGAGAAGGCCCTAAGCTTCAAAATTTTACTATCATAAGTATCAATAAAGAAGCAAAGTAAAATGGAAAATTGTAGAGTAGAATCACAACAATTCGGAAGGCCATTGATCTACTAGTTCTTGACATTTCACCAGGAAATGCCATCCCCAAGTGGAGCCACTGTTAGGTTCTTATACCAATAGGAGTCATAACTTATGAATGGATGAGATTTAAACTTGTAATATGTACATACCTTTGTTTTTTGCAAATGTTTTCCAAATTCAAAAAATTAAAAAATGTAAAGAAGGTATGTCCTAAAAGAAAGATCAAAGGACAAAAATAATGAAAAAGGACAAAAGAGAGGAAAAAATTAACCCCAATAAAAAATGAAAAAGACCATGAAAGTGTGCAAGTCCAAATGCCACTGCTATTTATTTTTCTCCATAATAATGATTGTGTGCAACTTGTTATTCATGCCACAATCCATGATAATCAAACAATTTAATATTGTTTTCTCCATGTTTTGAATTTCATGTTTAGAGATAGAGAATAAAATCTGACCAAATAGTGTAATCTTGGAAGATAAGTAGACAGGTAGAGTGAACAAAAGGAGCTCAACAGTTTAATCTGAGCCCTTGGATATAATAAGGATAGACTTAGATAGATTTCCGTTGTAAAAGAAAAGAAAAAGTTTTGATAAGGGTTTTCCAACTTAAGTGCACCCTAATAAAGAGTAGAAAAAATGGTAGGATGAGTAGATGGGTAAGTAGTTGAATGGTTGCAGAATTATGATGAATGGTTAGTTAAGATCATATCATTTGCTTTCATCATCAAGTTACTAAAGCATGGATGATAATAGAGCAGCTACAAAAAGTCAAATGGTTAATTCCCCCCATTCATTTTACCTTCGATTTTACTAATTTTCCATAACCAATGACAAAAATACCCAAAACCTTAAGTTAGAGGGGCTTAGAGCATTTCTCTAACTTCTGGAGGGACCAGAACCTCGGCCCAATAACTTATAGGATCTAAGTACTAAAAACCCCTTGTCAGTATTCACTCCCTCCATAATTCATTCATATCACCCAAAAAATCTCTTTTCCTAAGGTAAAATCACTATTTGCCTAGTGAAAATGATTACCCCTATACAAAACCCCTTTTCCACAAAAACCCCACAAAAAGAAGTTTAGCCCAAGTTATGATGTGTAAATGTGGATATATAAATAAATGTCAATACATAATACTTAACGCATTTTCCTTCGGCCTTCATTTTCATATTAACTTTAATTTTTATTATATTTATTTAACTCCTGAAAAGAAAACCCCCTTTCCCGTATGTTTTAAAAAAAACCCATATGATAATATCCCACCCCAAGGTTTGAAATATAAACCTTAATTAATAAATTAATTGAACGGATTAATTAGTTGATCAATGACTAGTTAAGAGCCATAACCCTTTGAAAAATAAAAAAGGGTTAATTAATCAAACAATGATTAATTAATAACCTATTCCACCAGTCAAATCGTCCCTGATGTCATTAAGCCTCCCTAAACTGCAATTAACATCCCGTCGGGCCCCTCCATTAATTCCCCGGTCAAATAAATGCCCCGATTAACGTGCGATCTAACCCCTTTAGATCCAATGACTGACACTCGTATTGGGTGGCCCCCGAAGACCGACCTTTACCCGCCCAATGTGAGCGATTTCAGTGTTCACCCCACATGAATGGCATTAGGCGGCCTCTACCCAAAACCACCTTATCCCGAAAAGCGGTGTGATGGATCCTACTTACCACCTCTACTTACCACCTTCACTACGAGACAAAATGTCACATCCCCCGGTTGGCGCCAACTGTCATTTTCCGACGTACCATCTAATATCATTGACTTTATGCATAAAACTAAAAAACTCATTGTTTTTCATTTTTTATCATGAAAAAGAAAATTCTGATTCCATGCAAAGCACAGAGTATGTTCATCAGCCAAACTGCTACCAACCATCAACCTTCTACAGTCGTTGGACTCGAGACCACCTTGTGGACCTGTGTGCTTCTTGAAAACAGTACATTGTCACCATTTCACCATTCAAACAACCAAAACCAGGTATTTACCTATTTCCACTGAGAAACCCTATTTTCTTGCCAAACCTGAGCTGAATTGCTTTACAAATTAAGTAATTTAGTAAATTACGCTGCCTGGTAGTCCTGAAATCCTCTGAAATAGACCAATTGTTCCCAATTTCCCTTAAACCCTTTGCCCTGTCCTTGAATCTACAAGAACCAAGGATGGAAGCCCCAGTTGCACTAAATGTCATTGTTATAGACATATTTGGGCACTGCAACCCCAATCACATATGTCCATAAACCAAGGGCTTCTAAGTCCCTAAAAGTGTTGTTTCATACCCTAAAGGAGCAAGGTCAGCTGATTACATCATCTCCCAGAAGTTCTCCATGAAAAATTGCTCAAAACTGGTCAAAACTGGACCATACAGACTGCTCAGTACTAAGGGTGTGATGCATCTCACCTACCACATGAAAAAAGTGCAATTCAAACTGAAAAGTCCTTCTGTGGAGTGTGATGAGTGAGAGCAAACAAATGGTAGAAGTAGTTGGCTAGGTGGAAACCCAGAGAATCTTCTAGAAACTACCAATTTGACACTTGCCTCTCTGAATTCGCCCAGGGATGAGTAAGAGATCATGAATCTCCAAGTGGAACCAAGAACTATCAAAGAGAGGACACTAATCAAAAGCCAAGAAGCTGACTCACCCACCTGCAAACATCTATATATGAATCCCTCATCCCAGAGATCTAGAGGCTGGAATTTTGCATCTTGTAAGGAAGTTTTGTTGGTTTCTCTGTGCAACATTGTTGGGTGATCTAAGTTTTTCATGAGGTGAAGAAGGGCTTTCATGCTGGGAGGATGACGTTGGGTCAGATCAATGGGTTGTAATCCTCACTTCTACTCTTTCTATCAATAAAGCTATTTGAGTTTTCCTCCACATTCTTGTATGTCTGATTTGATATATGCATTTGTGTGGTCAATATATATCTGATCCTATATTGCTTATGATTGTAGATCTCTGTGATTTGATAGTATTATGCTGCTTTGACTCCACAGGTGCTCTTTAAAAGTGGGACAAGCGAGGAAGGAGTGGCAAAGATCCGTCAAAGGGGACAGGAAACAAACAAGGAGCCAAGCGAAAGGCTGAGGTTGGTATTCTCTGCTTCTCTCTCATCTACTTCTCATAAAGGAAAATGCAAGTAACTTTAATTTGTTTGTTTCTAAGCTAGCTACCCACCTTAGTGGGACTAATAGCTCTGAATGGACACTAGATTTCCCGATAACAGTCATGCCCATTGCAACTCCTCACAGGGATTTAGACCACCTTCCACTTGCAGACAAAGGTTTCCAGATTAAAAACACCTCTGTCTCCAAATCCCCTTTGAAAATTTTCTGCAAATACAGAGACCAATATTTGAACCAAGCAGACTCCATTGGACTATGGGAATCAAGTTTGCCTAAGTACCAGTTCCCCAGAGTGTATGTATTCCAAGAGATTGTACATTACTGCCACATGAACTATGATCCTATCCAAAGGGCAATAAGAACTACTAACCAGTCTGTTTTGTTTACTGTCACTACTCAATCCATTAACTAGATGCTTCAATTAAAGCCAAGACAAATTTTAACCCCACTTTCCATTGGAGATATGTTGAACAAATACCCTATACTCACTTCAATCAGACTAGTCCAGTTATTCCAGACTTTTATTAGAGAAGCAAAGTATATCCCAAAGGACCCTTCGCTTTATCTATGGGCCATATTCTCGAACCTTGGTTGAGATATTATAGATATGATTTCCAGTGTACTAGGCTGCACCACTAGTGAATTTGTTGATGAGATCATAATATCCATCATGTCAATTTACTCTCCTGGCCAACCACTAGCCATCATATTTGACTATGCAGAGTTTATTGCTGACAGAATGCTTGATCAATTCATGAGGTTGGAAAATGAAAGAGTGTTCAAGTATTCCTCAATTATGTATCACTTATTCCTATATTACCAAGATGATAGATTTCCAATTGCCCTCCAAAAGTTGGATACCAAAGGAAACCCCAGATCAGTGATCTTTTGGACTTCTTTGATTCATCAGTTTGATGCTGAGTACTCTTATAATGACTTCATAGACCTCCTTGTACATCCAGTAGCAACCATGTTTCTGGGAAGCCATCCACCCAGAATCAATGCAAACATCAAGAGGGTTCTACAGTAGTCAAAGCAATACAAAGTGGGGGATTGGTACTTGTACCAAAACCACACTGAAATCAGGATTTATGGATGTGAATTTCCACCTTACAAATTGCCAAAATACCTCCCCATGAGGTTATTTTCTCTGGATTACTACAAGCAAATGATCAATTCAAATGAGGTGCACTTTGTAAAAGCCAAGAAGAAAGCCCAACTTAAAATAAAAGATCAATTGGGCCCATTTATTTGTAACAATAGGGAAGCAGGAAAGGAGGGAGATCAAATCCTCTAAAGGTTGAAACTGAAATAGAGTTTTATGTGGACCTATGACCCCTTCAGCTTCATTTGTAATAGGAGAAAAAAGAATAAACTATCTCCTTACATCCACCACAGGATCCCCGAAATAAAACAATATGCTAATCAATCTGAATCGGTGGAAGGCACTTTAATAGATCGAGATAATACAGAGATTGTTGTTGATAATGTATTAATGGACTTAGACAGAAGAATTGATGAAGATTCCTTTGTATAGGTTCTAGGAGAGTCTTAGTCTTAGAGACGAGCACAGGGCCACAGCACGCAGAGAGAAGAAGCAGGTCCATCAGCAGGGGCAGGACCATCAGAACAACCAGAGTCTTCAGAACAAGCAGGACCATCAAAGCAACCAAAGCTTTCAGAGCAGCCAGAAGAAACTGAACAGCTTGAAATTTCAAAGGAACTTGCTCAACCTGAACAAATTATGAGCAATCCCCCTATTTTGCAGACTCCACTTAAGGAGGAAAGGAACCTTAAAAGAGACAAAGAGGAGGCCACTCCTTCCAGTAGGCCTATCGACGAAACCTATGCTATGATGCAGACGTTAAATCCATATGCAGAGCAAGAATACACTGAAGAGATAGCAGGGATTTCTGGAGCAGAGAGGACAAAAATCAGGCACAACACTCCTTCAGAAGGGACACAAGAACCTTCCTCTTCTCAAACTCAAATGTTAGAAAGGAAACAGAGTGTGGAAGTATCCTCCTTGAGGGCTCCCACAGGATAGAGCCAAGACATCAAAGAAAAATACAAGGAATGAAAGGCAAGGAATGAAAGGTTGAAAGTGCAAAGCTTTTCACATTATCTGAGGATGGCTTCAACAAACCAAACAAGGCTAATGTCAACCTTTGACATAAAAGAAGAAAAAATGCAGATGAGCTTTCTCAAGCCAACCATACAGCAACCAAAATCAATGGTAGATTATCTTAAGACAAATTTTGAGGTCATGGAAAAGATATCCATCCTATTGATCGAATTGAGTTGCATAAAAAAACTCGAGAAATGGTCTATTCTACACTGACCAGCAAGGCCATAGCAGCCCACCAACTTTAGAATTCACTATATAACATTTCAACACAATTTTAGTTTGGAAAAAGCCTCTTCTCAGGCCAAAGACACTAGAATAAAGTCCTTAGAGGACTTGGTCATAGAGTTGGGACATGATCCCAAGGAAGTTAAGGTAGCAGAGCAGCTGATAAAGAAGAAAAACAATGACATAGTTGCACTGAAGAAGCAGCTCAAGATTCCTCCTCTTCATCATCCTCAAACAGTTGAAGTCTTACAAACATAGAAAGAGGAAGAATTGATGGACCTAATCCTTAAGTTAAATGATCAATTGAAGGAAACTGAGAAAGAATTGGATAATTTGATACAGTCCAAGCAGAGTGAGTTGGCCACCGCTCCTTAGACTGTAATACCTACAGTTTCTACAGCAGTACCCTCCACCTTGGCATCTGCCTTGGCTCCAAGAATTCCACCAGCAACAACATTTCTAGTGACAGGTAGTACATCACGCACAAGTACATCAACCAGCACAGAGACACCCACAGAGAAAACTACAGAATTGATCAAGGCCATGGAAGAAATTAGAATCCAGACCACTGAGCTTAAGAAGCTTAGAGAACAAGTATCAAGTTTAGAAAGCAATTGTAAACTTGTACAAATACAACACAAAGAAGAAACTCAGAGGAACCTGAGGATGGCAGAAAGGATTAAAGCCCTTGAGAAGGATTTAACACTTCAAGAACCATTGGGAGACATGAGAGAAATAATTTGGGCCAAAATAATTGATTCCATTAATGATGTTTGGCCTTCTATTTAGATTATTTTTGAGCAAACAAAATTGGTCAAGATGGCCACAGAGGCAATCGACAAGACAGTGGAAGAATTGGGAAACAAACCTGAAGAAGCCAATCAATTGATCACCTTTTGAACAATAAAAATAGATATCAGCACGGCAACAATCATAGACATCAAAAAGGTTCTTACCAAAAGGAACCTAATGCTTAATCTGGAGAAAAGATGTCAAATCATCCATACAAACATTGACAGCTTTATGCTAAAGTATGGCATCTTAAAAGAAAAAGGACTTCCCAGTCCTATGGTGATACATGACAAATTGATGACCCAAGAAGATTACATTGAAAGGTTAGAAAAGCTGAACAAAAGCCAAGCTAGTACTTTAGGGGTAATATCTTTGCCCACTAGAGAGTGCTTTATGATGGCCTTGACAATCTATTCTACATAGAACATGAAGTCAAGCACTTGTTCACAAGAAAACTGAATTTTTCCAAGTACATAGAATCTGATGAAATCTACAGGAAAATGATAAGGATGAAGTTACCTGACAGTGAATGGTGGACTAGTTTGACTGATTTACTATAAGCTACTATAATAAATCTATAAGATAATAACTGATAGGTAAAACAGGTAAAAGAGGATTAAAACAGCACACGTAAAGAGTATCAATAGGTCAAACATGAAAGTGATTCCAACACATAATTACAAAGCAACTACAAGAGCCAAATCCGAGTCATAACAACCAGCACAGTCATAATAAAAGGGACAGCTAGAAGACAGTTCTCCATCTGTCTCTATCTTTGTGTTGAAGATATTTTTTGTTTCCTAGAATAATTCTCATATAGTTATGAGATATTTTGTATTAATTTTTGTATAAATACTTGACAAATCGAAGTAATTAGTGTGGATTAAAATACATTTCTGTAGACATATTATTTTTAATCCAAGGAGCTATTGTACTCAAGACTGGACTGGTTTTACTAGAAATGAAATAAAACTGACATTTCACTGGATTCTTGTGCACAATTGGAACAAATAAGTATCATTTTCTCATGTTTAAATATTGTATTCTCTTTATGTCATGAAATATTAATATGTGTTTCTTATACAATCTTAAAAGCAAACAAGGAATGATATCATCAGAATTAGCTTAAGTGCTCTCTGTTTTAATTGTTTGCTTTATTTATGTTTTCTACTAAACTGCCTTGGTCTGGGGATTCTTAATTGCCCCCTTACTTTAATAGTTTACCCCCCCTTTGGCCCATAGTTGAGGATTCTTCATTGTCCTTTGCTATTGGCCATCCTTCCTTTCTTCATCCCAATCCTGGTTAAGGATTCTCAATTTCCCTTGGCCCTGGTTAGGACTTTCACCCATTTTGAACCTGCAAATTTCCTCTCGTTGTGCTAGCCTGCCGTATGGACTCTTATCTCAGTAATAGATCAAATCCAGTTAAGCCTTTCTTGATTGACTCCATAGCCCAATGGCCTAAATATTTGCTCTACCCATCTGTCTTCTTAATTCCACTACCCAATCAAAACAAACAATCCTAAACATTAAGAACTAGCCTGAAATCTTAGTTAAACAAAGTTAAATTATAAAGAGAGAGTCCTCTTTGGATTTAGGTTGGCTAGAACCTGAGTCTAAAAGATTAGGTTTGTGGTTACCTTAGACTATTCCTTCTTTGATAACTTCTAAGGAAAAAATCTGAGTGATAACAGTATGCATGGTGGTGGTCATTATTGAAGTTGTGTCACCATGTGGAAGATGACGGTGATTGTTGTTGTATGTGGTTGTCATGGTGCATGTCGGTTATGCATTTGTTATACATGTTAGTGTCTATATATCATTGTGCATGCATTTTCATGGTTATGGTATATTCCTGCATGGTAATTGGATAACGGTTGAAATGATGTCTATATACTGATATGACTATGATTATATATGTATTGTGCTAATCTAGTTGATCTTGCAGACGATACATCACCCCCTAAACTATACTGAGGCATGTTGATGATGTTTGTATTTTGGTTTAGCTGACATGATATACTTGCAGGAATAAGATCAAGGATGACTAGCAAGATGGTAGACTACATTTCATGAGATTCTGCCTATTGATCAGATGAGCAACATGGTGATGGGAACTCTCCTTACTTAGAAAACACAATGAGAAGTTTGAAGGCAAAAATAATAAGTTTCAAAGAAGATAATGATAGAATCATTGAGGCACTAGTGAAACAAACAAGGTTTAATGTAGTTATCGTTCAGAGTTTGTTGGATTTACAGAGACAAGGACCGCTTAGCATCAATCATGGGTATGAGGATAAGACTAATGGGGAATATGGCAGTAGGTCTCATGGTGGGCACAAGTCGGATAGGGATGACACGATCAAAGATGGCAGGTTCTTGGATACACCAAATAGGAGAGGTGATGGACATAGGTTCTATTCTAGTTCTGGTTCCGATAGGTACCATGTTCATCACTGTTATCATCCTTTGAGGAGGAATGACAGGGGATATTTTCCATATGAGTTCAAGAAAGAAAATCCACCTAACTTTGATGGATATTTTAAGAAACTAGAAGATTCAGAGGCATGGTTACTCGGGATGAAGAATTTCTTTGAGCTACTTGATTACACAGAGAACATGAAGGACAAAATAGCTATCTTCAGCCTCAAATGGAAAGTAGATATCTGGTGGGAAGATGTGAAGCAGGTTAGAGACATTAGGACAAAATAGTTGAGTCAACATGAATTCAAGAGACTTTTCAGGAATAAATATTTTTTAGAGAGGTACTATGACAGTAAATCTGAGTTCTATGAGATAAATATGGGATCGATGATAGATGAAGAGTATACGACTAAGTTCCTAGAGTTGTTGAGGTATGTACCATATCTTAAAGATGATATTGACAAAGTTTAGAGATTTTTCAGTGGATTACCATTAACATTATAGATCAGATTGAGTTTGATGAGCCTCAATCACTTGAAGAAGTCATTGGAAATATAAAGCATTACTATGAGCAATCAAAGCGTAAGAATGAATCTCAACAAGGCTGGAAAGGGAAAGACAAGACTAAAGGTAAATGAGAGATGAAAAGGAAAAGACTTCAGGAGGTAGGTGAGAAAGAGAATTGTGTTCCTTACAAGAAGTTTAATGTAATTGAAAGAGGACATGGGTCACAGTTTGGAGAGCAACAAATTAAAGTTAATGGTACGGGACAATTGCAGTGTTGGATATGTTCAAGGAGCATCTCAAGAGATATTGTTTGCATAATCATGGTGGTAGACCTCAAATCTATAGTGCACAGGAAGCATAGACTATTGGGGGTGTTGGGAAAATCATTCCTCGCATCTATGTAGAATTGGATAACAGGTAGGTGGATCACCAGACATCTATTATCGAGATGGATGGTAAGATTTATCATCAAGTTGTTTCTATTTTGATTGACTGTAGATCTAATTATAGTTATGTGTTGTGGGCATACGGTATTATGTATGTGCGTTATGTACTTGTAACACCCTCCACCCACATCTATCCAAGCAACCTGCCAGCTGGGGTAAATATGTGATGAGAGGCCACTATGATAAGATTCAACCTCCTTGGTGACTTTAAGGAAATTGAATCTATGGAACATCACACATATTCATCCAACATCATCCACATAACCTTCAGAAGACAAGTCAGTCACTCAGACTGCCTATCCCTGGGTCCCACTATTGTTTGAGAGACTTAGGGCAAGGTAACACTCCTAGAAACTGCCCAGACGAGTTAGTTTCAGGACTGACGCTCCCCATACACTGCCCAGGTGCTTTATAACGCTTCCCAGGCACTACCCAAGTGAGTTAGTCTCAACACTAATGCTAGCATTTCGGGGTTTGAGCCACCTTTTTTGGCCCAGAGGCCGGGACACTACCTAGAATGGAATGATCATTTAGAATTGGTAAGGATAAAAAAGCAATAATATGAACAAAATCATAACTATACCCCTACTAGCCATGACAGGAATTTTATTAAACATATTATCAACATGTAATCCTACATGTGTAAACAACATAATTAAGTGTAGGGATCTCATACTTATCTGAGAATCACGATGAACCATTGTTTCTTCATGTCTTTTACTACCTTATCACTTATTGGGTCATAAATATAGTATCCATTCAAACACAATAAAAACATGTTGAGAGCCAAACATAGTTGTTGTCATAAAATGTACATATAACCAGCATAATAGGAACAAAAATACAATGGACATATCAGCCATCAAAATCCATGTATATGTCAGTACATTTGTACATGAAAATCAAGGCAATGAATTTCTTATTAATAAATGTAATGAACCAATCGATGATGGGACTACCACGTTCCACCCAACCATAGATTAGTTGAGCCAAGTTTCTCTTCAGCCAACCACCCCCGTGCCATATTCCAAGCATGAATGTGGGACTCATAGAACACATAAAAAACACCAAATCAATGTGGATACCACCGAAGTTCTCCACCTACACTGTGAGGAATTTGAGTGCCTCTTAGTCTCTCAGGCTTTACCATGCATCCGTAGTCTGATCTATGGATCACTAGGCCCTACATTGAGACATAATATCCAAGATTTACTGTGCATTCCATCCCAAAATCACTAGGCCCAATGGAGAGAAAATCCACCTCTTGGCTTTACCATATATCCTGCGATTCACCAGCAAGGATTCCTAGGCCCACCGAGGCACAAAATCTGGCTTTACCGCAACCCACAGTTTGGTTCAGGGGTTACTAGGCCAGTGGCTTCATGCATCCTCGGTCTGGTTCAGGGACCACTACCACCATGTGTGTGTCAATTCATAGATCCACCAGCTTCAAATCCAATCCATCCATCCCCCACAAAACACATGAGAGAACCCATCTCATCAAACCTATGAGGAAATGGCAAGGCTAGGCTGAAAATACTGTCACACCTGGAAAAACCCATTCCATGGTAGAAATGAAATACATGCAATCCCATGCATGCCAAATATAGCAAGGAAAATACACATGCAAGTTGATACCTACAATGAAGCCTGTTGTAGCTGCTTGATCCTACCTTTCCCTGCTTGATCTTTGCTTCCTCTTTCCTTCTTTTCCTTTCTTGCTCCAATGCCAAAGTGCTCCAAGAAAACTCTAAGTGTCCAAGAGTTTGAGAGAGAGAATAATGAGAGAGCTCCAAAGCTAAACTGACAAAAGGTTACCAACTGATTCTCAGAAGCCTTTTTATGAATGAGGCCTCTATTTTCTTCATTTTCCATTATTTTCCTTCATTTTCCTCCTCACATGCAACCTATGACAGTTTCCCTTCCTTTTCTCCTAATTTCCATTATTTTCATAAATAATTGTGCCAAAATTCCTTTTAATGCCTTTGCCCATTTCCTTAGCCATAAACAATCAAATGAACACCCCCTAGGCTGTCTTGCCCAACATTCAGCTTGGAATAAGTGTCCTAGTCATTCGTCGTTATTATTTTTAACATTTATTACATGGAATTTTCACCAGGGTTGTTACAGTAGTCGTGGTATTGTGACATGTGTATTCATTGTGTTGTACTCTGTGTATGTATATGTGTTTTTTCGTACATCAGGTGTAGTTGTATGTATGTATGTATGTGTTGTGTCATACACCAGGTGTAAGTGTATGTATGTATTGTGTTGTGTCGTACACCGAGTGTAGGTGTATGTATGTATTGTGTTGTGTCATACACTGGGTGTAGGTGTATGTATTGTGTTGTGTTGTACGCTGGGTGTAGGTGTATGTGTTGTATGTCTCGTGCGGGTGCATGTATTTCATGGTGTTGGATGCATTGTACGGTTGTATGTGTGTGATGCACACTATGTGTATGTGCACATGGTTGAGGAGAAGGCACTAGGTGTTTGTCGGGTGTGGCAACTGATCCAATGTGCATACGGAATAAGGATAAGGGTAGAAGCTAAGGATTGATTAAAGGATAAGTATTAGTATTTTATTTCAGTTTTATTATGCATGTATTTTATGATTCTGGTTTATGATGGTTACATGTGATTTATGATTCTGGTTTATGATGGTTACATGTGATTTATGATGTTGATCTATGATGGTTGTGTTTTGAGCTAACCTTATGTGATATGTTTATACATGATGATTTGGTCAAAGATGCTAGTTTGACTTGTTGTGACAGGAAGCGAACAAAATTGCAAGTGTACCTTGTTGATGGGTCACTAATGAGGTATGATTTGAAGTTATTCAATTTATTTTGAATCTAATGGAAATTGTGTGCTTGGTATAGGAAAGCATGAAATGCCTAATTGGGTGGTCGAAATTGATGGCAAGAATTAGTAGCAACAGCAAGAGAAATTGGAACATGCATCAATATGTTGGTAAAGCACTTTAGGAGTAAGGCCATTGTGGGACATTGGTACCCAATAGTGTCCATTGATTCCCATGAGCATGTTATGACCAGTATGATGGTTTGAGGTAGGTATATGCATTTGTTGTTTGACCTTCCGATCAGAGCAAGCCTTGCCAAGGGATGGATTACCCGGGATGGGGGTGCTAGCAGAACTTGGAATGTGTGTGATTTCATGGAAGGGGGTGACCAGATTTCTTGAGGGACTGTGTAGCAGAGAAGGGAAGGCCAGGGATCTATTTGTTTTGGTCATTAGCATTTCCATATGGAATTAGATGCACATTGGGAATGTGCCCTGGAACGATGAGCTAGTAATTGTTCACTGACAGGACAAATGGCACAGGATGGTAGCGCTAGACATTGAATGCAGCTTTGACTTTGGCAATGGATTTTGGACTTCCTGGGAAGGAGTGGAATCCTTGTACTACTTTGAGGGTGGAGGTGCGAGCTTCTGGATTCCCTTGTTGATTGATACGAGCATAATATCATTTTATTTGATGGTTGAGAAAATGTGTATATGTGTATATTATTGTAAATATTGTATCAAGTTGGTTTATAAAGCTCCACAGGCAATATGGTTATTTGTTGGTTGAAGTAAATGTGAATTTGTGTATATGTGATTATTATTGTAAATATTGTAATGAGTTGTGTTATAAAGCTCTAATAAGCAATATGTTTGTCATGTTTTAAGCAGATGGTCATTGTGAATACTACAATGAGTTGTGTTATAAAGCTCCATGGGTAGTATGTTTTGTTTTCAGCAATCTTGTTGGTTATAGGTGCCATTGCACACCAAGGACGGTGTTCCCCCAAGGGGGATGGTTCTGTAACAACCCTAGTTAAAAAAACATGTAAAAATATATAAGACCACGGTCATGGGACATGTATTCCAAGCTGAAGGGTGGGAAAATCATCCTAGTGGGTGTTCATTCAGTTTATTATGGCTAAGGAAAATGGCAAAGGCAATGGAAAAGGCTTTGGAAAGCCATGAGGCATTTATTGGCATTTTATTTATGAAAATAATGGAAATTAGGAGAAAAGGAAGTTGAAAGGTCACAGGTTGCATGTGAGGAGGAAATTGAAGCAAAATAATGGAAAATTAAGAAAATAGAGGCCTCATTAATAAAAAGGATTCTGAGGATCAATGGGTAGCCATGGTCAATGCAGTTTTGGAGCTCTCTCTCTATTCTCTCTCTCTCATTCTTGGACACAGAGAGTTTCTTGGAGCACTATTGGAGAGTGTGGCATACTTGGATCTTTGGATCAAGAAGGCAAAGAAAGAGTAGGAAAGTGCAAGAGGACATTGGGATCAATAGCTACAGTGGGTTTTACTTGCAGGTGCCGAGTTGCATGTATGTTTTCCTCACTAGTTTTGGCATGCATGGCATATGCATGTCGTTTATTGGTCATGATCTGTCATTGGCATGGGGGATTGCCTAGATTGAGAGTGGATTTTCCTAGCTTTTCCATTTCTTGGATAGCCATGGTCATTGTGGGTTTATTTCTTTGTTTTGTTTTGGTTGGTTCTCATGTTTCCATTAGCTTGGGTTGAGTTATTAGCTCCTGGAGCCTTGGTTGGATAAATTGTCTAGAGCCCTATAACAGCTTGGGTTGAGTTATTAGCCCTTGGTTGGAAAAATGATCTGGAGCCCTGTAACAACTTGGGATGAGTTATTAGTCCTGGAGACTTAGTTGGACAAATGCTCTGGAGCCCTTGGTGGGTTTAGTTACTAGTCCTAGAGCCTTGGTTGGACAAACGCTCTAGAGTCTTGTATAAGTTGTGGGTTGAGTTACTAGTCCTGGATCCTTGGTTGGACAAATGCTTTGGAGCCCGACAACAATCGTGGGTCGAGTTACTAGTCCTGGAAGTCAGGTTGGAGCCCTGGAAGGCTTGGGTAGAGACCAATCTGATGATGGTTTTGTGATGTTTGGCTGTGAGGCAGAATCATTGTTTGATGGGTTGAGGTGGTTTGGCCTCTGGAAGTCATGGTTTGGTTTTAATTGATGTGTTTTATGAGATCTCACATTCATGCTTGGAATATGGCATGGAGTTGACTAGCTGAAGAGAGATTTGGCTCAGCCATGTCTACGGTCGGATGGAACATGGTAGTCCCATACCGGGTTGGATTTTGCATCATTAATATGAGGTTATTTCTCCTTGTTGTCTCATGGGTATTATAATGGTTTATATGTGGAATATATGTTTGTTATTTCCTTGGTAATTCAGTTGTAATTATGTTGGTTATGAATATGTATTATGACAGTGGCTATGTATGGCTCACATCATTTTTTTACTTGTATATGAATGAAAAATGTATCTATGGCCTAATGGATGATAATGCAGCTAATGTGATAAGGAAACAATGCTTCATAGTGAATCTCATATAAGTATGAGACCCCTATGCTTAGATCTATTGTTTACACATGTAGATTGCATTGATGCCAAGAGTTTGACAGAATGTCAGTCCTAGTTGGGGATGGTCAGGCATAGTCCTTGAGTTATTTTGTGGTTTACTAGTCTTGTTATTATGTGTTTAATGGATTTTGAAAGTTACAACGAGTTATAGGAAGTGGCTAGAATTCTAGGCTTGAAAAGTTCCTTACATTCCCTGGACTTTGACACAAGTCTGTTGGAAATAGTCCCTCGACGTAGGCATGCAAGCTTGTGGGAGCGTCTAGAGATCTCTGGACACTAGCATGACCATAGCATGGGAGCATCCAGAGGTTTAATAGCTTAAAAACTTAGTGGGACCCGGGGGATGGTTAGCAAAAAGGTTGGGATGGTTCCTAGGGGTCCTATTGCTAATGTTGAAGGTATGTATGGTATGTTCCATTGGTTCCACTTCCTTAACGTGACTTAGGAGGTCAATCATATCATAGTAAATTCTCATCACATGTTTACCCCAGTTGATCGATTACTTGGGTAGATGTGGGAGGAGGGTGTTACATACACACCACCACATATACATAGCACTGCATTATCTACAAATTGTCGTGGATATTCCAATGGACAATTTGTCATAACACATCTGCCAATATTATATTAAAAATTAAAAATTCTACACTATTACAGCTTTATTTAATCTCTAAATATGTATATTTTATTGTAATTAGTGTATGCATGTGAATGGAAATTATGTAGAAAAGTAGAGAACCAAAAAATAAGCTCACACACACACATGAGACACAAAATATGTTATATGAAACCCTTTCAAGAGAAAACCCAGTTAGAAGGTGAGGTCACTTCGCTTTCTTTCTCTCTCTAGAAAATATGGTTGCAGGTACAAAGAAGTAATGTATGTGGCCCATGGGTTGCTATAGTGCATATATCCTCTCTATATGATCTACCTCCTATCTCTTCTGGCTATCTTTTCTCAGCTATGGAACAAAATTCTCTCGAAAGAATGGAATGCACCTTCCTCCTAGTGGCTCAGTTATAACACAGCCTGACAGCCTACTAGTGGTTAAATTTGACTACATAAACTCTTAACTAAAGTTACAAAATAAATTCTTCTAGAGTATTTTACATAAAAAACACGTGGCTAGCCCCTTATTGATGAATAATGTGGGTTTACATGGCATCCTCCCGAATTATAGGTGTGAAAATAGGAAGGTCAACTTTTATATGGCATAACTTTTGCATATGGACTTTGATTGAAACACTTCTTGCACTATTGGAAATATCACTATGTATAGAATAGCATGAAAAGTTTTCACGCTAAAATATGAAATTTTTACCCCCAAAAAACATTGTTTAATGCCTCAAAATTATCCTGAAAGGTTTCAGACCCCCTTTTGCCAAATTGGGTCCCACTAGTAAAAACAGTCCCATGAGCTGATTCCTCCACTTTTTCCACTCTTAATGCATTGATATGGACGAAAAATAATATAATCCCAATATAGATCAATGCATGCACATAACACCTCATGTACAACATGTACATAACACCACATGTACACATTACTGCATGTACAACATGTACTTAGTACCACATATACACAACACCATATGTATGACATGTACACCACAACACATGTACACAAGACCGCATATACAACATGTACACAACACCATTTGTACATTTCATTGCATATACAACATGAACACAACACTATAGCTACATGTACAATAGATACACAACACTAGTACTGCACATCCTAAGACCACATTGTCCTACCAAGCAACCTTGCTTCTAGTGTCTTTCCACTGTCCATGCTTGTCTCAGCATGCCGCAGGGCACACTGCTTTCATTCTGCTGACGTGTCGCCCAACATAGCCTGTCCATAACATAAACATAGACATAGTATAAACACATAATATCAATTCATATCCATATGATACTAACCTCATATATTTGTTAGGGCTACTCTTCCCACTTGATTCCTCATAAGACTAAGAATATCTTTATGTCATTCACTTGCATATGCAACCATTCCTCCACCAGAATGATCCCTAATGTCCCTATCAGACAACAACATACATAAGTACATATATACATATAAGCATTAGCATAAAACAATCATGATATCTGATGACATTGTCAAACAATGGCATGCGTACATACATATATACATATTATTGTTATTATTATCATTATCCAATTTTAAGGTCATGACCAAGCTAGACACCAAATTGGTGTTTAAGGCCCCCTTGTTTGTGGGACAAGGGACCCCCCTCCACGTAGCAATTTGATTTTTAATTCTACGAAGTCATACATACTCATAAACAACAACAATTACCAACAACATAATAATAATCACAACAACAACATAATCATAATCATAACACAATTACCAACATTCATAAGATCAAGGTTAAGAGAACTCCCTTTATCCATGCATAGCATGCAAAACACTGAAATAATAGTCACCAACATAGCCAAGGCATCTAACGCCTTAATCAATCCACTTTATTTTTCATGTTACGTTTCCTATAATTTTCATGACACCATCCATTTACTGTAATGGACGTAACCAATCCAACTGGTTGTCATATTTTTGCCTTCGACTTCCATTATACATGCACCAGGCTTCATCTCAGTCTTCCATTACCTATAAGGTTTCATTCAGCTCTCCTTGAGCTCCATTAACTTTACTCTATCCCTAACCAATTCCCAAGACCCTTAAAACATAAAAGGAAAGAGCAAGAAGCAACCAAGAGAAAACACTGGAAAACCAAGAACAAAACAACACTGCAAACAAAGTGGCATGGCCATTCACTAGAAATAAACAAAACTGCAAACCAAGTGCAAACAAATCACAAAGCACTGAAAGCACAAAACTTTAAACATACACCATGACTCAATCCCCATAGGTTCCCAATGCTTCCAAGAGAAAACTCACTCTGAGCCTTCGTCAAGATTTCATGGCAGTCTCTTTGCCATGCAATCCCCTGCATCATATTGTTATAAACACATAAATGTCAGTGAATAAACAAACATAAGCATATATTGGTTACCTAACCTTACTATTCCGAGCACGTTGCCTATTAACTGAACAAGTACATATATCATCTCTCAAGGGAATCCAATTCCCTTGATGGATCCAACCATAACTAGAAACCAATTATTATACCTATCAAATACGTGTTCATGAATATAACACATATCCACATAATGCAAGAAAAAATCAAGGTTAAGAAGACTTCCTATATTCATGCAAAGCACTCCATCATTTGGAAGTGTGGTTTCCAAACATAGCAAGAGGAATTCTCACCCAATTCCTTTATTTTACCCTTTTCCTTACTGCAATTGAGTCTTATTACGTATTGTCACATCAACCAATTGTTAGTTATATAAAAACTCAATTGTTACCTTGTCACGCTAATGCCAAGCATGTTGCCCTGCAATTGTACACACATGTCATTCACATGTTCCAAAGATCAATATATCATGTCTATTAACTTGAAATCAACCTTTACTAAGACTATCAATCATGTCATATCAACTCACAATCATATTCATAATACTAAAACTAGCACCCACTTGCACTCAAGTGTATATCAGTTGTCTCATAACATAATGTGTTAGCACAATCGTCTTAAACCAAGATCATTCCTTCATCTAATCTTATAGAAACATACTCATATCAAGCAATTAATCAACATTCAAGCAACATGTAAACATATCGCGTTAGAAAAACCAAATAGACAATGTAATCAAACTCATACCTCATTGTATCTCAAGGGAGGCTATCACATCTGCACAAGTCAATCTAGATTAGTACAACACAATATCACAAATATATTGGCTCAAACCTAAGTATCATAACCATATCCATCTAGAGAGACCAAACTAGATTACGCAAGACATGTAACATCAAAATATTAAATGCAATAACCACAATGATCATGCATATGACTGCAATGCATATAACAACAAGTTACAATCATTCAATACTATCTGATGCATGTGCATATGACCACACTAATTAACTAACTTCTATCATGCATGTAACCATGACAACAATAGAATGAAAGATTTGTATATAACCCTAACGCTTATAACAACCATTAACCAACATAGCTGCATGACCAACATATAATACATGTATGACGATCTTCTCTTACACTGAGTTCCAGCGTTGCAACCTCACTTTGATGATCTGCTTCTCCTGCTCTATCTTGGCAAAAATGTCAGCCTCATAACATACCAACAACATCATAAACTACGTAATGACCACCATGATGCATACACAACAAACACATAGACAACTAACATGCATGCATGACAAACACATTCCACCCATCAAGTTCAAGTGTTGAACCTGGGAGCTTTGATACCACTCTGTAACGCCACCTCCCTCCCACATTTACCTAATTTCACTGACCTGTCTGGGTAAACATGAAAGATAGAGCTACTATGAAATGACCCGACCTCCTAGATCACTTTATGGAAATGGATACGACAAAATGAAATCTTACTAACCTTCCTCAAGAGCTACAGGATCCCCAAGAGCTAAACAACCACTCCACATGCCCAAACCCTGAGCTAACTTGCATTTTTCGTGATCTAGACTCCTAGTCACTTGCATAACAAGGCAAGTCAGTGGATGTGACCATCTAGTCGCATGGATAATCCTAGAAGGTAGCGATTGTGGTCCCAATTTCTCAGTTATGAGCCTGCGACCCCGGAATCTGAGCCACCTTTTCAGGGCTTGACTCCCAACCATTGCCCAAAACTTATTGAGATTTTCTAGAAGGATATATAACATCAAGGCAAATCCTTTCATACAAAACTTAGTCAATAACTTAATCTAACTAGGCCTAACCATGACAGTCATTCTGTCAAACACATAGTGAACATGAAATCTACAGGTCATGAATGCATATTTGAACATAGAGATCTAAAACTTATTTGAGAATCATCAAGAAGGTCTAATGCCCTCTCACAATATCTACAACAACACTTGTTATCTCATGCATTCATTAACCATTCATTTACCAATCAAAACATGATAAGATTCATAACTAGAATATGTCATAAAGCAATGCTTATAACTAGCATATAGCCAGATTAATAACAATGATAGAACATCCATCAAAGCCACATCATAACAAGTAAATTTACTCATCAAATACAAGATAAAACTAACTCTTATTAACATATGCAAAATCCAACCAGGTCAGGGACTTCCATGTACCACCAGACCATAGATTGGGTTGAACCAAATATTTCTTTTAGCAAATCACCCTTGTGCCATATTCTAAGCATGAATGTGGGATATCATGGGATAAACCAATATAGAAACAACCAAGGGAATCCAAAGGTTGAACTACCTCCACCCTCACACTACCTTGATCTTACCTAAATTGGTCCCAAGATCACAAAACCAAACCAAGATCAGATGCCTCAGAATTCCATCACCATCCCTTGAGGCATTTTCCTATCTTCACCCACATGTTGAGGGCTTCCTAAAGAAAACCATCTCCACCACAACCCTTGGGATTTTCTTGATACCACCTCACCCAGATCCAAAACCTTCCGGAAATCCAAAGCTCAACGAAGAATGAATCACGTCACACCATGGCTATCTAGAAATGGAATGGCAATGCTAAAACCAATGTCAAACTAGGAAAACTCATGCCAATGATAGCAAATGAACCAAGTACACACATGCATGTACCATGCATATGAAAACAATCTAGGAAATCATTCATGCAACCTATTACCAGTAATTATTCCCATTGAAGCCACTAGATCCAATTTTTCCTTGCTTGGTCCTTGATTTTCTTTTCTTCCTTTGCTTTCTTACTTGCTTTCTCCTCTCCGAAGCCAATAATAAAAATTAACTGACAAAAGGCCCCAAACTGATGCTTTGATGCCTTTTTATTATTGATGCCTCTAATTTCTTCATTTTTCCTCTATTTTCATTCATTTTCCTCCTCACATGCAACATGTGACCTTTCACCTCCCATTTCTCCTAATTTCCTTTATTTCATAAATAAATGCCAATAATTCCCACTTTGCCTTTTCTAAGCCTTTTCCAATTTCCTTGGCCATAATAAACATGTGATTCCCACTATGATGCTTTGCCAAACATTTTGCTTGGAATATCCCATGACCTTGGTTTTATTTTACTTTTATTAACTTTATTACATGAACTTTTAACCCAAGGTTGTTACAGTTCCAGATCTTCTCTCAAAGAAATTTCAATTTGCAGAGTTTTGAGTGCATATTTTCTTTAGGGTAGGAAAAATGTCTTTCAATGGATTGAGGCTTGAGTATGCATTAAAAGGAACCTAAAATTTTTGTGCTTGGAAAGACAGGATGGAAGTTTTTTTGGATGATAATGGAGTATGAGAATATACACAAACTGATATTCCAAAACTAGCATCAACAAATGCATAAGCACTTGCTTAGTGGAAGGAATAGATAGTAAGATCCAAGAGGATTATTCTAGAGGGTGTCAGATATCATGTGGTTTCGAACTTGGATGGAAAGGATACTCCTTTTTCAATGTGGAAACTCTCACATATCTATTCCAGAGCAGTAGTGATGCTAGGAAATTGGCATTGAGAGATGAACTTAGGAGCATTCGAATGCAGAAAAATGAAACCATTCCACAATACCTCTCCATATTTACTCAGGTTCAAGATGAACTTGGAGGAGTAGGATAAAATGTGCCATCATCTGAACTTGTGAGCTTAGCACTCCTTGGCCTTTTGAAATCTTGGCATAGCTATCAGGATTCAGTTAACGAAAGAGACAATCTACCAGATTGGGAGAGACTTTGGTCTAACTTGGTGCTGGAAGAGATCAGAAGAAACACTAGAGATGGTGTCACATCCATTGTAGATGAGGAAGAAGATTGTGCTCTAGTTTGCAAAGGAAATAAGGCCAAAGGCATGAAGGCCCAAGGTGAGGCAGAATTCAGCCAAAACAATGGCAAGAAGAAGGACCTTAGTAAAATAAAATGTTTTCACTGCCATGAATATGGACACTATGCAACCAAGTGTCCACACAAGAAATCCAACAAGGAGCTTGCAATAGGAGCAGGAGGAGATGCTCTGGTAGCTATATTTGAGTTATATTTTACCCTCTTTTCTTGCATGGAAAGCATAGTAAGAGGGAGTGAGTGGTACCTAAATTTTGGTGCCTCATATCATATGATAGGAAGTAAGGAACTCTCCAGTAGCCTAGAGGAGAAGGATCTCCAATTGCACATAGAATTTGGAGATGATGGGAGGTATAGTACCAAAGGAATTGGTATTTTCACCTTTATGAGGAAGTCAAGTTCCCATCTTCATCTGAAAAACATTATGTATGTATTGGGGCTAAAGAAAAATTTGATTTATGTAGTTGTAGTGGAGGATAGAGGTTATGATGTGATTTTTATTAAGGGGAAATATTTTCTAAAGCATGTTGCTACTATACAAGTGAAACAGATTGGGGTTAAAGTTAAAAATATCTACGAGCTAGACGTATATTTCACCATGCATGGAGTTATACCTCTAAAAGTGAGGTGGGGTGATATAGAGCCTTACTCCTAGAGCTGCAAAGAATTGGGTAGGTTCCATAGGAGAGCAGTAGCAGTTGTAATATACTTTACTTATGTATAATTACCTTGATACAGGGGCCCACTATATTTAGTAGCAGGAAGTGCAGTGTTAGTTGGAGTAGTCAAATACTAACTAGCACTAAACAATGTTGACAGTGGAGCAGGAGGCTCAGTAGCAAATTTAGTAGCAAGACAGATTTCCCAGTAGACAGTGCAGATACTAGCAGTAGTCATATGCTCAACAAACAATTGCAAATTCGAGACACAGTTGATTTAGTATTTTGGATGCTTCTCAGTTGCAGTTGTTGCAGTAGCAACAACAACAGTGATAGGTAGTGTTATTTGTGCTACAATACATTCCACGGGAGTTGGATTAGGGTTGTGCAAAATTTTTGTCTTGCTAAGAGGGAGTGTTAGAATGTAGCAAGAAAAGGCTTCAATTTACTAGTGCCTTATTCAATTGGACAAAATTTAATTTTCCACATCAACAGGATGACTTGGATTGTAATTAGCTTGAGTGGCATGACCTTGTCACCTAGTTAGATCAGCAAATTTGAGTTTGTAGGCTTGGATCATAGTTGTGCATGTAGTGATTGCTAAAATTTAGCAATCTATTTCATTTATTTTCAGTTGAACTCAATTATTTGAGCTCTAGTCATTAGTAGAGTCAGTAGGAGTTTAGTTGAGTAGTTATGAATGTTGTTAACTCACTAATCTCTCAATTAACTAGTCAATTAGCTAAAAATAGACCCAATCATGCATGTAATTCTAATTTCCTATTTGGAGTGGAGGAAAAGGAACATTGTAATTATCAAGTTTATACTAGTTGAGTGTACAGTGATTTTGCGCTAAGCAGGTGATCAATTCCCCTTGGATATGCGGAAGGAAATAGCGAATTTCCTATAACCATCTCCTTCCACATATACCCACTTTCACTGGTTTTCCTAGGGTAAATATGAGTTGAGGGTCACTATGATAAGACTCAACCTCCTACATGCCTTTCAGGAAATGGAGTCGACAACTTAGGACCTTACT
This sequence comes from Pinus taeda, assembly GCA_000404065.3. Classification (NCBI taxonomy): domain Eukaryota; kingdom Viridiplantae; phylum Streptophyta; class Pinopsida; order Pinales; family Pinaceae; genus Pinus; species Pinus taeda. Next base: position 20,803 of record APFE030650477.1, on the reverse strand, counting down.
GACTTCCCTCGAGTGTTATAGGACCTCAAGGTAAGTGTCCACCCCTAAGCTAACTCTCTTTTTCACTGACCTAGGCTCTTAGTCACTCCCTTGACAAGGCATCCAAGCAACTGTAAGCCTCTAGTCACTCCCATAGGCATGTTTGCCAGTGACTGTATACTTTTTCAGTTAGTTATGTGCCAGCGACCCTGAATTATGAGCCACTTTTTCAGGGTTAGGATTCAGGACCCTGCCCAGAACTAAATAAAACTTCCAGAGATGATAAATAACATAGAAACAAAGATTCTAAACCAAAAACTTGAACAAGGACTTGACCTAACCCCTCCCAACCAGGATAGGCATTCCGTCAAACACATGGTAAACATTCAACCTGCAGGTCATGAATGCATATCTGAACATAGGGATCTTAAACTTATTTGACGTTTAACAAGAAGGACAAATTCCTTTCACAATAGTTGTTACAAAACCAATTAGGTCATAAATTCATTAACCAGACATTCTTTAATTAAAATGTGGTAAGAGCCATACTTAAATATGTCATATAACCATGTTTATAACCAACATATAACCAGGTAGATAATAATGATAGAACAACCATTAAAGCCACATAATAATAAGTATAATTACTCATCAAGGATAAGAGAAACTTAGCTCTTATTAATAATATGCAACATTCAACCAAGTCAGGGACTTCAAAGTACCACCCGACCATAGATTGGTTGAACCAAATATTTCTTTCAGCCAATCAACATTGTTCCATATTCCAAGCATGAATGTGGGATCTTATGGGATAAAACAATCCATAGAAAACCAGGGGAATATAGAGGTTAAACCACCTCCACCCTCACTATATCATGATCTCACCTAAACCGGTTCTAAGATCACAAAACTAAACCGAGCTTGGATGCCTCAGAATTCCTTCACCATCTCTTGAGGAATTTTCTTATCCCCACCCACTTGTTGAGGGATTCCTGGAGAAAACCATCTCCACCCCCTACCCTTGGATTTTCCTAAGACCACCTCACCTGGATCCAAAACCTTCCAGCAATCTAAATCTCAACCAAGAAAGAATCCCATCACACCATGGCTATCTGAAAATGGCAAGGCAAGGCTAAAACCAATGTCAAAACCCAACAAAATCCATTCCAATGATAGAAAATGAACCAAATACACACTTGCACATGCCATGAATGTTAAAACCAGCTAGGAAATCATACATGCAACCTGTTACCTACAATTATTCTCATTGAAGCTGCTTGATCCAACCTTTCCTTGCTTGATCCTTTCTATCCTTTACTTTCCTTGTCCTTCCTTTGCTTTACTTGTCCTTCCTTTACTTGCTTGCTTTCCTTATCCTCTCGGTACTCTTCTCCTCTCTAAGACTAATTCCAAAACAAAACTAACAAAAGTTGTCTATTGATCCTCTGATGCCTTTTTATTATTGATGCCTCTAATTTCTTCATTTTTCCTCTATTTTCCTTCAATTTCCTCCTCACATGAAACATGTGACCTTTCACATTCCTTTTCTCCTATTTTCCTTTATTTTCATAAATAAAATACCAATAAATTCCTCTTTTCCTTTCTGAAGCCTTTGTCATTTCCCTTTAGCCATAATAAACAACAAGTGATGCTCACTAGGATGCTTTGCCCAACATTTCAGCTTGGAATACGTTTCCCGTGGCCTTGGTTTTATTTTGTCTTTATTAACTTTTTACATTAATTTTTAACACGTGGTTGTTATAGACCCCTCCCCCCTTAGGGGAACACTTTTCCTCAGTGTTCTCTGACACCTACAACCAGTAAAATCGTTGAAAACCAAAACATACTTCCCATGGAGCTTTATAACCCTATTCGTTGTAGTATTTACAATGAACGACTTGCTCAAAAGGAGGACCATCATGACAAACATGACAATCGAACAACCAAACCTCTTATTGGAGCTTTATAACACAACTCATTGCAGTATTTACAATAGAAACCATGCATAAATATGTACAAAGACCAAAAACTCATTTGCATCCACTAGAAAATAATGAAGGATACATAGCCCTCATACTATCAGTCATCTCCCATGTAGCATCATCGGGCACAAAGTGGTTCCACTGCACTTTAGCCTGCTCGTTTGCTCTGTTTTGGAGCATGATTTGTTTCCACTGCAATATGCATTGAGGTTCCGGCTAGAATTCTCCTTCTAGTTCCACCTACAATACAAACCAATCAATAACATGATCAACATCCTTCACATATCTTTTAAGCTATGAAACATGGAAAACATCATGGACTTTCACTGTTGGAGACAATGCAAGTCTATAGGCCACTAGTCCAATCTTCTCAAGGATCTCAAAAGGCCCACAATACTGTGGTGCCGACTTGTTACATGATCCAATCCTCAAGGAGCTCTTCTTGGGCTTGATGTGTAAATACACATGCTCCCCAACCTGAAACTCCTTAAATTCCCTGTGTTGGTCTACACAAATTTTTTGTCAGTCCCTTGCTATCTTTAGATTCTTATTTATAACCTGCATTTCCTATTCCATTTCTTCCAATGTATCCAGTCCAATAAGTACCTTGTTCACAAGTTCACTCTAGCTGATGGGAGTATTACAACTTCTCCCATATAATGCCTCAAATGAACTCAACCTTAGTGACTTTTGATAACCATTGTTGTAAGAAAACTCGACCAATGGAAGGTACTCCTCCCATCTACTATGTTGGTGCATGGCATACATCCTCAACGTATCCTCTAGAATCCTATTGACCCTCTCTATTTTTCCATCTGTCTGTGGATGATAAGTTGTACTGAAGGCTAACTATGTCCCCAAACTTGTAAACAACTCCTTCCAAAACTTAGAAGTGAAATTACCATCCATGTCCGACACAATCTTCTTTGGAACACCATGCAATCTCACAATCTACCTGATGAAGACCTGTGCCACCTCACTAGTTGAATAAGTAGTTTTCATTGGAATGAAGTGAGCTACCTTGCTCAACCTATCGACCAAAACCATGTTAGAATCATGCTACCTCAATGTCCTCAGAAGACCTATAATGAAATCCATGGAAATGACCTCCCATTTCCATTTTGGAACCGGAATTGGCTGAAGCAACCCACATGGATGCTTACACTCTTCCTTCACGTATTGACAGTCCAAACATCTAGCCACAAAATCTACCACTTCCTTCTTCAAATTTAGCTAATGATAGAACTTCGTCATTGTTGTCAATGTCTTCGGATATCCTAGGTGACTTGAATATGGCTTGACATGAAACTCCCTCAAGATCAGCTTCTTGAACCCGTTGTTATCTAACACATAGATCTTGTTAATGAATCTCACCAAACCATCTGTTGTGAGATGATAGTCCACATCCTAATCACTTGTACCATGTTGTAACATGTGCCTAAGCTCCATGTACTAGTCATCATGTTGTCCTACCTATAATATTTGATCATGTAAATCTAGCCCATATGAACTCACCGCTGCAACATGATTCATTTTCACTCTCCTACTCAGAGCATCTGCAACCTTGTTCTCCTTACCCTTAATGTATATGATCTCGAAGTCAAACTAACTGATCGTGGCCAACCACCTAGCCTACCTGGAATTTGGATTTGATTTGTCAAATAGATATCTCATCCCACAGTGATCATTGATCAATACAACCCTCCTACCAAGAATATAATGCCTCCACATCTTCAAGGCATGAATAATAGTTGTCAACTCAAGATCATGAGTCACCTAATTTTGCTCATGCTCAATCAGTTTCCTAGAATCATAACACACCATCTATCCCTCCTGCATCAAGACTCCACCAAGTCCTCTTTTACAAGCATCTGTACACACTTGAACTCTTTATCTGGATCTGCAGTCTTAAGAACTAGAACATTTGTCAACAACTTCTTCAACTACTTAAAATTGGCTACACATTTCTCTGTCCATTCAATTTTTTTACCTTTTTTTTACAATTATGTAATAGGATATGCAATGCGTGAGAATTTCGAGATGAGCCTCCTATAGTAAACTACTAACCCCATGAATGATCTGACTTCATCCACATTCTTAGGATCTTCCCACTCCATGATAGCCCTTATCTTTTATGGATCCATTGTTATGTCTTCCTTGGAAACAACATGTCCCAAGTAATGTGCCTATGTCTGAAAGAAACTACACTTGTTAAACTTGGCATACAACTGAAGCTCTCTTGGAAATCTCAACACTATTGCTAAATGTTCGACATGCTTTTCCTCATTCTTAGAATATATCAATATTTCATCAATGAATACAATCACAAAATTTTCTAGATAAGGACACAATACACTATTCATTAAGCACATAAAAGTAGATGGGGCATTATTCAAACCAAAAGGAACCACAATAGACTCATAATGCCCATACTTGGTCCTAAAAGAAGTCTTGTAAATGTCTTCTTCTTTGATGTGTACCTCATGGTATCCTGATCTCATAACAATCTTCGAGAACATTGTTGCTCCTTTCAACTGATCAAACAAGTCATCAATCCTTAGAAATGGGTACCTATTCTTCATCATCATCTTGTTCAGCTACTTGTAATCAATGCGAAACCTGAGAGTACCATCCTTCTTCTTCACGAAAAAATATTGGTGCACCCCAAGGTGATACACTTGGCCTAGGATACCCCTTATCAAGCATGTCCTTCATTTGCAACTTCAACTCTACTAACTATCAGATGCTCATCCTGTAAGGTGCCTTTGATGCTGGTGTTTCTCCTGGTACCAACTCAATAGAAAAGTCCACTTCCCTGTGGGGAGGCAAATCTAGAATCTCTGCTGGAAACACATCTTGAAACTACTATAATATAGGGTACCTCTTGAAGAGTTATGCATCCTCAACATCCTTACCCTTATCGCTAGAAATATGAACTGTAAACATTACACACCCTTTCCTGCAACTACGCTTAGCCTACATAGTTGTAGTCACTCTAACTGATGTAGGCTTCTTCTTTCCCTACAAGATTTTTTTTTGACCATTATCATCCAGGTACTTAATGGCCTTGTCATAACAATCTACTTTGGTCCTGTGAAGGTACAACCAATCCATACCCAAAATCATACTATATGATCCCAATGAAAATACATTCAAATGTGTTGTTGTATGCATAATATTCATCTCAAATGCACAAACTCTTACCCAGTGATGAACTCTCTTATTACTACCTATAGCCAATTGCATCAACCAAGACACTGCATGCACTTCTTTTCTCAAGCCACACTTATTCACCAGTTCAGGATTAACATAACTATAACTAGATCCAAGATTAATCAAAATAGAAACATATCAACCATAGAGATTACTTTCCATCTCAATAATGGATGTCTAGTGATTTTTTTGCTAGTTGTCCACAGTTGCATAAATACGCGGAATGATACGACCAATATCCCCAAATGTCTGCGCCTCCTTAGTGCTATAGAACTAAGGCTTGCCACCCTGGTACAATGTACAATCCTTATTGTGATGATATTTGCCACATATCTAGCACTGCAATCATCCCTATCATCACCTCTATTATGCTGCTCTCCAGGTTGTGACCCATGTCCCTTCTCAACTACATTAAACTTCTTGTAAGGAGAAACATTTTCTTTCTCACCTGCATCCTGAGGTCTTCCCCACTTCGGTGGCCACTTCCCTTTAACTTTATCCTTCCCCTTCAAATCATGCTTAGGCTCAACTTTGTAATTTGACTGCTCATAATAATCCTTCAACTTCCAGATGGCCTCCTCCAATGATCTAGGCTCATCAAAATCAATCTGGTCTCTATATGTTGTTGGCAACCCACTAATGAATCTTTGAATCTTAACCTTCTTATCCTTGAGGTAAGGCACATAACTCAATGGCTCCAGGAACGTACTAGTATTCTCATCATTTGTCATAGAACCCATCTGCAACTCATAAAATTCCTTAGCTCTGTCATCATAGTACCTCTATGATAGGTACTTCTTCTTGAAGAGTCTCTCGAACTCATCCCAAGTCAACTCTTCTTCTCGAATACCCTTGACATTCTTCACATCTTCCCACCAAATGTACACTTTCCCTTTAAGACTGAAGGTGGCTATTTTGGCTTTCATGTTCTCTAAATAGTTATGCAATTTGAAGAATTTCTTAATCCCAAGCAACCATGCCTCTGCATCTTCTGACTTCTTCATCTCTCCATCGAATGTAGGAAGCTTGACTTTCTTGAACTCCTTAGGCAAGTACTCACTCCTCCAATAAGGATGATGATGGTGATTATGGTGATAATGTCTCCTAGATGAGGAACTAGAATGATGCCCATACATAACAGTCTTCCTATCAGGTGTATCCAGTGATTTGCTACCTCTGACTGTATCCTCTTTATCCAACCTGTATCTGGATCGAGACCTGCTACCATAGGCTCCATTACTTTTCTCTTCCTTCTCTTAGCTGATCCTTAATTGTCCATGTCTCTGCAAGTCTGACAAACTCTGAAGAATCAATGCATTGACTTCTACCGCTTTTATTGATCCCTTGCAAGTATTTCTTGAGCATCAACCAACCTGTCATTGTCTTCGTTGCAACATCTAATCTATGCTCTCAAACTCCACAATGTATCTACTATACCAGGACAATACTCATCTCCTTATTACCCAACTGATCTTTAAGGAGAGTCACAGGAACTGTAGTCTACCATTTTGCTTGTCATCTTTGATTCTCTTCTTCCTGCAAGTAGGCCATGTCAGATAAACAAAATAGATACCAAAACCAAAACCATACCTCAATGACATTCAAGGGAGGCTTATCCCATCTGCAAAATTAGTCCACATTAGCATGATGCATATATAATCATAATCATGTCAATATAACAACATCATGCATGACCATACCAATGGTATACCATGACCCCACACATGACAACCATAACCTTGACAACATCGTATTTTACCCAAAGAGAGCACAACCTACTATGATACCACCCAGTAACTGTCTCCCCTCACATTTACCCACTTTCACCGGTTTTCCTAGGTAGCATGAGTTGAGGGTCACTATAATCAGACTCAGCCTCCTATATGACATTAAGGAAATGGAGTCGACAACTTAAGACCTTACTGACTTCCCCCATGTGTTACAAGACCTCCAGGAGCTACCCAACCCCTCCAGGTGTCGAACCCCTAAGCTAACTCTCTTTTTCACGGACTTGGGCTCTCAATCACTCCCTTGAAAAGGCCTCTAGGTGACTATAAGCCTCTAGTCACTCCCATAGGCCTGCTTCCCAGCGACGGTAGACTTTTCCATTCAGTTTTGTTCGAGTGACCCCGAATTCTGAGCCACTTTTTCAGGGCTAGGACTCAGGCCCCTACCTAGAACTCAATGAGACTTCCAAAGATGGTAAATAACATATAAAAAAATCTTCTAAACTAAAAAAATTGAACAAGGACTTGACCTAACCCCTCCCAACCAGGACATGCATTCCGTCAAGCACATGGTAAAAATTCAACCTAAAGGTCATGAATGCATATCTAAACATAGGGATCTGAAAATTATTTGAGGTTTAACAAGAAGGACCAATGCCTTCTCACAATAGTTGTCATAATTCCAATTAGGTAATGCATTCATTAACTAGACATTCATTAATTAAAATGTGAACAATGTCATACCTAAATCTACCATATAACCATGTTTATAACCAACATATAACCAGGTAAATAGAAATGATAGAACAACCATTAAAGCCACATAATAACAAGTATAATTACTCATCAATGACAAGATAAACTTAACTTTTATTAACCATATGAAAAATCCAACCAAGTCAGGTATTTCCACGTACCACCCGACCATAGATTGGTTGAACCAAATCTTTCTTTCATCCAATCACCTTCGTGCCATATTCAAGCATGAATGTTGGATCTTATGGGATAAACTAATCCATAAACAACCAAGGGAATTCAGAGATTAAACCACCTCCACCCTCACTTTACCATGATCTCACCTAAAATGGTCCTGAGATCAAAACCAAACCGAGCTTGGATGCCTCAAAATTCCTTCACCATCCCTTGAGGAATTTTCCTTTCTCCACTCACCTATTGAGGGCTTCCTAGAGAAAACCATCTCCACCCCCAAGCCTTGGAATTTTCTTGAGACCACCTCACCCGAATCCAAAACCTACTAGTAATTCAAAGCTCAACCAAGAAATAATTCCATCACACCATGGCTATCTGGAAATGGCAAGACAAGGCCAAAACCATTGTCAAAACTCGACAAAACCCATGACAATGACAGCAAATGAATCAAATACACACATGCACATACCATGCATGCCAAAACCAACTAGGAAATTATACATGTAACCTGTTACCTACAAGTATTCCCTTTGAAGCTTCTTGATCCAACCTTTGCTTACTTGATCAATGCTTTCGTTCACTTTCCTTGTCCTTCCTTTTCTTTCCTTATCCTTCCTTTGCTTACTTGCTTTCCTTCTCCTATTGGTGCTCTTCTCCTCTCTGAGACTAATTCCAAAATAAAACTAAAAAAAGTTTTGTATTGATCCTAGAATGCCTTTTTATTATTAATGCCTCTATTTTTTTCATGCTTCCTCTAATTTCCTTCACTTTCCTCCTCACATGCAACTTGTGACCTTTCACCTTCCTTTTCTCCTATTTTCCTTTATTTTCATCAATAAAATACCAATAAATGTCTCTTTCCCTTTTTGAATCCTTTGCCAATTTCCCCTTATCCATAATAAACAACAAGTGATGCCCACTAGGATGCTTTTCCCAACATTTCAGGTTGGAATACGTGTCCCATGACCTTGGTATTATTTTTCCTTTATTAACTTTATTACATGAACTTTTAACCGAGGGCTATTACATTTCCCTATTTTTTAGGAGCTTAATTCCTGCATGATTGCACAAGGAAATAGGAGGTTGGATGAGGCTTGAATTGGCAAAGTGTTGGCCATAGCAAGTCAGGAAGCAAGAGAAAAGTTTTGCAGTGCAGGGTGTGCTTCAGAGTTGAAGCAAGACATTGTAATTGTTTCTCTTTCTCATATGAATTAATGCAAAGCAACGGGGGGTTTTTTCCCAGTTGGGTTCCCCTGTAAAATCATTGTGTTCCTTGTGTTTTGATGGTTGCATGTTATTGCATGTGTTTTCCTTTCCATAGAATAGTAAAAGAATGTTTTTTTCTCTTGATTTCAGTTCGATAAAATTAGCAATAGCAAATTTCTTGTCATTTCTACACACCCAGTTGTCAAAAAACTTACAAGCTCGAAATCTATGGTGCTCAGGGAGGATGTTTAAATCCACTAAGTGCTCCATATGACCAAGCACACTTTAGTTTTCCACACCAGGGAACGACGCTTCATTCGTTCTTCCTTAGAGGAATGGGTCAATAAAGAATGGGGAACTCATACTAAACAACTAACAAAAATCCATACATTGGTTAAAGGATGGTTGGCTATGATTTTTACAAATAAGGGGGAGGCTTCTTGGGATCTTACAAAACCATAGCACATTAACTCCACCCCCCTTTTTCTCAAAAGGTGGAACCCCCTTTTTTACCCCAACAAAGAAACAATGGAAAAAACCCATGTATGGATCTGCATATCAGGTTTACCAATGATCTTCTAGACGAAAGGTTCTCTCTCTAAAATTGGCTTGAACCTAGGTGAGTTATTGGATGTAGATTGAACCTTCATGCAAACTAAGGAATTCAACGTGGTAAGGGTATTGGTTCTGCTATATGTTTGTGCGGGTTTATTAGGTGAAATTGAGATAATATACAAATGAACAAAATATACACAAACTCTGGACTACGAGAGTATCCCTTTCAAATGAAGATGTTTCCACAAATATGGACACATTGTTAATCATTGCAAGTTGCCTTTCATTGACTGGAAATGCTTAGGAAAATCCCAGTAAGGCCCACAAGGTGAACCAACCCCCATGGTAGAAGACCCCAATCTGCACTATGCACCGACTATAGATTCAAGGGATGTAATTGTCCCCCCTTCGGCATATCCAACCAAACATGTAGCACAACAATCTCTACATGTGAAGAAGGATAGGAATCCTTTTTATGCATCAGCCCAAGGGACTACCATCTCTTCCTTGAAATTGGCATCACTCCCAGGTACTCATCCCTTTCCTTCACCCTTTGCTTCTTTGGCTCATACTTCTTTTTGTTTAAGGGATTATGTTTCTAGTTGGGAACATGCTAGTTTTTTACATCTATTGGTCCATCCGTGACCCATCCATCTCAGAGCTATGTGGCATGTTCTCTCCTTATTCCGACCTATCATAAAATTCTTGTGGCCCCTCACACTTCTAAAAAATCCTCTTCTCTATTGGGGGCATCTAAACCCCATTATTTCTTTTTTCTACGCATCCTAACCCCCCCCCCCCTTCGGGAGGCCTGGGCTAAAATCCCCTTGATATCTACAATAGAAAAGGTAGATTTTTTCAATCCAAAATGGTTCTTACACAGAACAAATCCCTAGTTGATATGGAATCAAGGCTTCAACTCTCAATTGATGTGTAACACCCTCCTCCCACATCTACCTAAGAAACTAGCCAATCAAGGTAAACATGCGACCAGAGGCCACTATAATATGATTTGACCTCCTAAGTCACATTAAGGAAGTGGAATCAATGGAAACACACCATATAGACATCCCACATCATCAACAGAACCCTCAGAAGATAAGTCAACCACTCAGAGAAACGATCACTAAGTCCCACTGTTATTTTAGGTCTCTTGGGCCATAGACACTCTCATGCTATGGGCAAGGGAGCAACCAACAACATAAATTCGTTGTCACAAGCCTTCCTGCCAACAATCGTGGACCAAAATTGTCAATGTTGTGCCAGTGACCCCAAGATTTAAGCAAATTTTTCAAGCTCAGAGCCCAAGACACTTTCCAGAACTAATCCATCTCTTCAAATCAGTAAAGTAACATGAAAAATGAAAGTACTAAAGAAAATACTTGTTCAAGACCTTTATTGGATCCCAAATAGCCATGACAGGCATTTCGTCAAACATATCATTGACATGCAATTTTCAGGTGTAAATAATAGAGTTAAGCATAGGGATATCATACTTATCTAAGAATCGTTATGAACCATTGTTCCTGCATGCCATTTGCTGCATATTCATCTATTAGGTCATAGACACATTATCCATTCATATACAAGTAAAAACATGCTGAGAGCCATACATAGTTTTTGTCATAAAATATACATATAACCAACATAATCGGGACAGAAATATCATTAAAATCATAGCCATATACACCACATATAATCCATCATAATACTCATAGAAATACCAGGAGATATTACCTTTCATTAATGATGAAAAATCCAAACCCGGGATGGGACTTCCACATTCCACGTGACCATAGAATGGTTGAGCCAAATCTCTCTTCAGCCATTCACCCTCATGCCATATTACAAGCATGAATGTGAGATCTCATAGAATCAAAACTCATCAAGGGCTTCCAGAGGCCATCCATCTCAATCCATTGTTGGGAACAGGTTCCCCCAAGAGCAATTTTGGGGCTAAAAGCCCATGTTTTGGGATAATTTTGTAATAAAGTTGTAAAGTCTCCGCATTTTGTGGTCACGGAGTGCGAAGGTGTCAAGAGTCATAAAGGGTTGTCTGCTCTTATTTCGTAAAGTGTCAAATCGGCTATAAAGATCTACCCATGGTCTGCAGACCATGGGATTGTATAAAAAGGAGCTAAGTAAGTAAGATTTAAGAAGAAGAAGTTAAGTTAAGCAAGGAAGAAAGTATAAAAGAAGTCTAAGTGTTCTCGAGTCTCGGCGTAGGTAGAGGCTCTGCAGTTGAGTGTGCAGAGGCCTAGGGTGGAAGTCCGCAATTGAGTGCACAGACCCCTAGAGCTGAGTGCACAGGGTGGATAGAGTTTGTATTAAATTGGAATATATCAATAAAGAGAAGTATTCTACAATTACTATGTATTTAGTTCCTATTAATACATATGATTATATTGTGTTTGGGTTTAATTTACAATGTTTATTTGATGTGCGAATATATGTGATTGTATCGGTTAATTAAATGCAAGTAAGGATATCAATTTATGCGGTGCTAATTGTGATTGATTAGTAAGATAAGTAAAACACTTGAGATCACTTGGGAACCTATACAACACATTGTCATAGCTATGCGAAAGTACTTGGACCACGAGTTAAGATTGTGCGAAGGTCAATCGTACACCTTCGCGGAGGTACTAAAGGGTGGAATAAAGGGTAGACTAACAGAACCCTAAGGCTTAGCGACCTACACGAAAGTAGGGGCAGAGGGTATAAACTGACATCACGACCATCT
>APFE030650475.1:333517-346439 GCA_000404065.3 Pinus taeda | reverse complement strand
TTTAATTTAACAACTTTTACTAATAAATATTACTCATTATAAAAGTTGATTACTCATTATATATTTCATAATAGTATTTTTACATTAATTTATTAGTATTTAAATTAGGTAAATTGGAAAAGCAATATAATTAGAAAACATACTATTTTTATTAATTTTTATTGGGTAGTTAAAGAAAACATGATTTTCTCATGTTAAATCCACATTTATGAAAACCCATAGTATATACCCATGGTGTTCATGTGGAATATAGTCTATTTAAAAGGGGAAAGCAAATGAGCCTAGATCTATCTTAACTATGAATCTCGGAAGCTACCAAGTACCATGATGGATCAACTCTTTTGATATAAAACCCTCGAGTTTGATATATTTGATCCCTTTTAGCACATGGTAGATCCATAGTTAAGTTGGATCTAGACTCATAGCTAAAGAAGTCATTCCACACATATAGCCAAAGAAACACTTCTTCAACTTTTTGAAAAAAGGAAATTATTTATACGATGAAAGAAAGAGAAAGCCTAAATTGTTCATATATATATATATATATATCGATATGAGAAATAATACATGTAAATTTTAATTATAATGACAAAAGAGGTTTTTACCTCGAGAGATTTGATCCCTATTAGTACTTGATAGATCCAAAGAGCTTTGATGCATCTACAAACAAGTTTTATAACAATAGGTTGAAGTTATAATTAAAAAAATGAAAAAACATAATTTATGACTCACTCTTTGAAATTAAACTAATGAGCTGCAAAACCTACATGACACACATAAAACTAATCTATAAATATATAATAATATCATAAAAAATAATCATAGAGAGAACACGTGATTATTCAAAGCTCGATATCTTGATGCAAGTTCAATAACAAGATGATAAACTTCCATTCCTTTACGGTTTACATAGAAATTTAAATGAAAATATTAATAATATTTGCTATGATAGATATAGATATATAGATATAGATATGTCAAGTCACCAAAGAAGAATATTATCCATAAGATAGTTTCTCAAGAAAAGAAGATCCAAAAAGAAAGAAAAACAGAGGAATCTAGAGGATTCCCCGAGGATTCCCACCCTAACGATCACCGTTAAGAAAATACCAAATCAGAGCATCAGAAATGAGAATTAAATCTCAAACGATCCCATGCCACAAGCCATTCCATCAAATAACTTTTCAAAGAACATAAAATAATTAAATCTCAAATGATCTGTCACAACCCACTATACTTACCATGCACTACTTACCATGCATATAAAAAAAATTTTTATTAATATCACATATACTCTGATTGAATTATTGTTTACCCATACCAGGTATATCTGCGTATTATTATAACCATTTTTCTACACAACTAATGGAATGCAAATATTAAGATGGCAGACCCCTTGACGGCCATGGTGATACGTTAATACCGTAACCTCTGCTGAGGTGGCGTTGATTAATACCCAAACTTGAAACCCTTCCTGCTAATGCGATGTAGGGCTGATGTCCCTGCTTCCTATGCCACCAACGATCCCCTCCTGAGTGCATTTACTCTCTTGAACGAAGAGGGACACAACTGGCGTGCCTCTGGATTTCACCTCATCGACCTGGATTACGGTAGCTAAGCTCGCTGGAGGAGGTAATAAATGTCATGGTCCTGCAGTTGACTCCTCGGGATCACAGATCTGATCTACGACAGATGTCGCCCTTCCTTGATCGGACAGTCAGGCCAACTGCCAGTTGTGAGGTGGCTCTAAGGTTTCGCTTTATAATATCATTTGGTTTCATTTCTGCGGTTAATCGCTCTGTCTCCTGTTTTGTGCTCCTCGACTCCTCGTCGTCGTCCCGAATGGTGGCGCCTGGTTCGCAGATATGCTCCGGAGTCTGTAACTACTCTTGGCACGCCATTCTACCTGAAACATTGCAGGTAAACTTCTTTTGTTTTCAATAAGAAATTGTACAGCTATTGATTTTGGTTTTGGAATTGCCTACTGCTACCTCTAACTCAGGTGCATGATTTGGTTGACAGAGTTCGAGGGACTTTCTATGCAGCGCAAGCTTAATTTCTGGAAATAGCTCCTTAGATAAGCCTATACCCTTATGGCGTAGGAATTATAATTGCAATTGATATTGGGTTGAGGTTGATTTTCCCTTTTTCTGTCAGGAGATTTCTTCGTTGCTCTGTTGGAGGTTGAATCCTTGTGGCCTATTCGCCTGGGGGCGCCATCCTGTGTTTGAGACCAGGATACGGCCTTCATGGTGGCAACGGTATTTACCATGCCTGAATAGAGCTCAAAGGCATATGCCTAAACTCGAAATGTATTATTTTCATTTGGGTTTTCTATCATTGTTCTATTGTATAAGACTGAAGTGACCATCACTGTGGATGGCTTAGTTGATGCGTCGCGAGGCATTTGTCATATTTACATGTTTGTTTTGGATTTGTGGTTATCATGGCTCTATTTTCTTCAGTCGCATGTGGATTTTCCAGTTACTCTGTTTCCTGAAGTAACGATACTATGATTGCTTCCAGTTACTCCTGTGGCCGAGGTTTCGGCAAAACTTAATTCATTTATTGTTGCATAAGGTTTCACTCTAGAAAGTAATGTTCTGTTATATCTTTGTAATCCCTTAGCAGGTCTGTATACGCTTAATATTTGCTCGTTATACAGAGAGGAATAGATATATATATGTAATGGTTCATCGTTTGACTTTATTTGTGTGCATATTGCATGGTTAAGACCTTAACTGTCTCGGCGGTGGAAGCTCTAGCTAGGCCTTGACTATTTTTACATTATGGGTTTTCACCCGTGGCTACTGTCACCTGCATTGTTTTGGTTATAGAATTTTACGCATACTGCGGTATACCCATCTCTTTATTTATGGCAGTCAGCTCGATTATTACATAGTTGCGCATGTCTTTAATCTTTTCTAGTGTCACTGCTCATGATTCCTTATTATGCTACTGTTACATTTGTGTGATTCTATTCCATGCGAGGATTAGACAGTTTTAAGGTAATAAAGTCATTACCATGGTACTGTGTTCTCTTTTTTTTTTTCGTACCGAGAGTGTTTTTCGTTACTCCACCGTGTTTCTTGATTATTTGAACCCCTGTGCACAGGCTATGCGCACGCGCTTCCAGCTTTTCCTATCATAATATAAACGTATGTATATGTCTGGGTTGAATATTCGCTCAGGGTCTTTTCCTGTTTATTATTGTATCACTGTTTATATGTTACGAATTTCTGCTATTTTAATGATTACATTCCATATATCGAATGCAACTCAGAAGTTGATTATTATATTCTGTTCTTTTTCTTTCATTTACAGAGACTTTGTCTCTAGCTTATGTCACCCCTACCCAACAAGTGGGGTTTATACTTAGTTCTTCGTGAATCCCGTGCTACCGAGACTCCACCGAATCTGTGTAAAATTCTATTCGGATTCTAAGTTACTCATGTTCGTCTCCAACTCAGATTTTGTTTAATAAATCAATGTGTTCTGATACAAATATATACACATGTATACTTTTCATCAGACTTCGTTCAATGATTCATAGTGTGCTTATACATATCTACATGTATAATTTTTGATTGGTTTCCTTACTATAGCATCTATATATTATTTCTCTGGAATAGATTAAGATTATTTGTCATGTTAATACTATGACCTACAGTCCAAATAATATCTTTACAAACACGATTATACCTCAGATTGTAAAATAAAATGATAACTGTACTGACCTGCACCGTTATTCTATAATCTTCAGCGCTGCTCCAGATTAAAGGATAATACCTTGATGCTTGTTCTCCTCCCAACCATGAGACCAGTCCACTAGACTAAGTCTCCCCCCAAGCCCTCTTGCCAGACCGTTGTCTTCAGCAAGATATTGCACCACATGTGCCTGTGTTATCTGGTCCCTACCAGACTTAGCACCCTCTTTTCTTCCTTTTCTCCCCGTTTGTTCCTCAACCACCCAGGTCCTTTTCCTTTTCCCTTTTCTATGGAAGTAGGAGAAATAGTTAGGGTTTTCTTTGGTGTTAACAACTGTTTATTTTTTTTTTATTTTCATTCATCATGTGGCAAGAAAAGAGAATAACTTCCTCATAGAAGTTATTATGTGTAACCATTCAATTTGTACTCAGTTTTGAATTAATAATATTCAATTCATTTCTTCACAAAAAAAAAGATAATGATTTATGTTCCATAATTACTTACAATGGTAAAATAGAAGATTTATTCACATAAATTACCCAGTCATTACATGATCCCATACCACAGCCCATTCCATCAAATAACTTTCAAAGAACATAAAGCAGAGACAGGAGAGACCGAGTTTTTCAAAGGAAAGAAACAGAGAGGGCTCTACAGGATTCCCCACCCTAATGATCATCGTAAAAAAAGAATACCAAATCACAGAATCAGAAATGGGAATTAAATATCAAACAACTGCATATCAAAACCCATTCCATCAAATAACTTTTCAAAGAACATAAAAGAATTAAATCTCAAATGATCTGATACCACAACCCATTCCATCAAATAACATTTCAAAGAACATAAAGGTGAGACATGAGACACGAGAGACTGAGTTTTAAGAGTGTATGAGCCTCCATGTTCTTCTCCCAATAGACATGTTGAAAGGAGACTACTAAAAAAGAAGAGATAATTTCCTAATTAGCTAAATCCAATTGCAAAGAACTAGAACCTCAAGAAAGCAACGTTGATTAAATCAACAATCATTAAAAATAAAAATATTATGAATGCCAAATTAGCAAGAGCACTAGAGAGCACCAAAGAGCTAGAACCTCAAGAAAGCAACAACCCTGAATCAAGTTGATCAAAAAAACATAGTCATTAAAAATAAGAATATTATCAATGCTCAACTAGGAAGAGCACTACAGAGCACCCTGCAATGCCATGAACTTCACTCTACAATTGTCCTCCCTACCACCATACTAGTATAGATCCGTCTTTACTCTGGATCTACCAAGTGCCGAGATGGATCAAATATTTTTTCACTCTATGCGAGTTTGCATATCAAGATATTTGATCCCTTTAAGCGCTTAGTAGATCCGGAGTAAAGATGAATCTATGTTGGTTTAATTTCCCACTTTAAATAGGCTACATTCCACGTGAATACCATTGCTTCTCAATACCATAGGTCAATACCATGGGCCATCTTTATTTTTATTAATATTAATAAAAATAAAGGAATCTGGATGGTTCCTTACCCTCTAGTATTCCCCACCGTAATGATCACCGTTAAGAAAATACCAAATCAGAGCATCAGAAATGAGAATTAAATCTCAAACGATCCCATGCCACAACACATTCCATCAAATAACTTTTCGAAGAACATAAAATAATTAAATCTCAAATGATCCCATACGACAACCCATTCCATCAAATAACTTTCAAAGAACATAAAGCCTAATTAAATCTCAAATGATCCCATACGACAACCCATTCCATCAAATAACTTTCAAAGAACATAAAACAGAGACAGGAGAGACCGAGTTTTTCCAAAGGAAAGAAACAGAGAGGGCTCTACAGGATTCCCCCACCCTAATGATCATCGTTAAAAAAGAATACCAAATCACAGAATCAAAAATGGGAATTAAATATCAAACGACCCCATATCAAAACCCATTCCATCAAATAACTTTTCAAAGAACATAAAAGAATTAAATCTCAAATGATCCAATACCACAACCCATTCCATCAAATAACATTTCAAAGAACATAAAGCCCAGACATGAGACACGAGAGACCGAGTTTTGAGAGTGTATGAGCCTCCATGTTCTTCTCCCAATAGACATGTTGAAAGGAGACTACTAAGAAAGAAGTGATAATTTCCTGATTAGCTAAATCCAACTGCAAAGAACTAGAACATCAAGAAAGAAACGTTGATCAAATCAACAGTCATTAAAAATAAGAATATTATCAATGCCAAATCAGTAAGAGCACTAGAGAGCACCAAAGAACTAGAACCTCAAGAAAGAAACAAACCTGAATCGAGTTGATCAAAACAACATAGTCATTAAAAATTAGAATATTATCAATGTCCAACTAGGAAGAGCACTACAGAGCACCCTGTAATGCCATCAACTTCCCTCTACAATTGTCCTCCCTACCACCATACTAGCATAGATCCATCTTTACTCTGGATCTACCAAGTGTCGAGAGGGATCAAATATTTTTTCACTCCATGCTAGTTTTGATCCCTCTAGGCACTTAGTACCAAGAGAGGTCAAATATTTTTTCACTCTATGCGAGTTTGCATATCAAGATATTTGATCCCTCTAAGCTCTTAGTAGATCTAGAGTAAAGATGAATCTATGTTGGTTTAATTTCCCTCTTTAAATAGGCTACATTCCACATGAATACAATGGGTTAATACCATTGGTTCTCAATACCATGGGTCAATAACGTGGGCCATCTTTATTTTTATTAATATTAATATTAGTGTTAATAATGTTTTTTGCATGTCATTAATAATAATTTGACCCATGGTATTTGTCCCATGTGCTTCACCTAAATAAAACCTATTTTTAAAGTGTTCATAAATATAAAGTGGATTACGGAGTAAATATAAAAAAGGTTTTATTTATTTGACATAGCTCTAGTTATTTATATTTTTATCTATTTAACATATTTGTTTTATTTACCATGGTATTTGGCCCATGGTATTTTGATCTAGGATGGATCTAGGATGGTTTAGATGTTTACCATACCTCTTTTACAAATATAGTATTTGGGGCGCGCGCGAATTCCTGTACCTCTGTCTCCATGCTAATCGAAATATATTCTAGCGCCTTGCCTAAGAGACTTTTCATATTCCAATACAAATATAAAGTCTTTTTCAACTAAGTCACTTGCCCGCATGTATGCCTAGGATATAGCACCATTGCCCACCAGTCCTCCATCTCAATATCCATTGATCCTGCCTAGCGATTGAGAACAACTCCCAAATCCTTAATCGAATGCCTAATTTTGTTACTGGTCCCTTCACGATAAATATTGGCTGCATCGTTTATGATGTTTGCTACCAATTTATGACAGCTTGCTCTACCGCCTCAGGAGATGGGTTGTTCCTCCTATATGGTCACCTAAGGCCTCCTACCACAGCCCCTAACATTCACATCCTGTGCCATATCTACAAGCTCACAATTCCTAGTGAATCGTTGGGTGTGGTGAGTTGCCTAAACAAGTGGTAGCCTGAGCCTAGAAGCCTTTCAGTTTTAGATGACCCTACCTACCTTCACATCCGCCATGGGACAATGAAACAATAATTGCCATAATAAAAAATTTTGAAAATATGTCGGTCTTATCCCATACCCTCCCTTGTAGGCATCCATCACACATAAGAACTCAACTTCCACACACCATAACCAATTTTCATAGTAGCAAGAAGAAGAGTCTAAAACACCACCATGACCAACAACATTAAAGTAATCCTCGAACCCTGAACAATTATATTTAAATTTGAAGTTGTGGAATTGGATGGTTATCAATATAAATATTATTATTTAAATTTATTATAATGTCATATTCAATTGAATCAATTTACCATTTTTATTATTTTTCAAATTGAGTCAATATTATGTATTATTATCATTTTGTTTTGTAAGTTTAAGTTTTATCATCTCAAAATATCAATTAAAAAACATACATACATCCAACATAAACATCAACCATCTCCTATTTAGATTCATTGAAGCATCACCAATAGTATTCTAAAATAAAAAACATAAAATAAACATTAGGAGTTGAGAATCTAAAGAGGTAAAAGGAGTTGGATCCCAAGCAATCTAAATTGGAGGAGCATGAAGAGAAAGTTCACACTAAAAATTAAGATCAATGTGTGCCAACCTCACTTCAATACTCTCTAAACTCAGTTGAATCTGAAAACCAAGTGGAATATGTTGGACAATTGGCATTGTGTGCATGACCAATGGCCTAGAGAAGGCATCTACAAGTGTGTTGGCATTGATTTCAATAGTCATGCCGAGGAGTTGCGCTGGGTAGTTGTCATTGCCTAACAACTTTCATGAGTGTTTCCATTGATTTCAACTAGGTGAGCTTGTTTTCTTGTTATAACAGATGTTGGTAGTGATGGCTCACTAGCAATCTCTTGGTAGTAAAAAAATGCATTTTCATTAACATGCATAAAAGAATCTATGGATGAAAACATTCTTCCCCTGATTTCATATGCCAAGACATCCAAGGAGACCAGGAACACCATTGAGAGGAGTTTTGGTGCAAGGCAGATCATTAAAGTTGAATATTATAAGTTTGTTGAATCGCACTGTGCTTAGTTGCGAGTGGATGATGGTTGTGATCAATTTGTAGCTGAAGCATAGAAGGATCACATATATTCTCGTGATTCTCACAATGCACAACTGCAAGTAGATGAAAATTTGATGAATCCAACAAAAGAGCTTGATGATGACAATATGGTGAATCCAATAAAAAATCTTACTGATGAATCCAAAAATAGAGCTTGCTAATGAGAATTTGGTGAATCCAGGAAGGGAGCTTGTTGATAATAGTGAAGCTACCATTGGAGCAATCAATTCTATGGTTAATACAATAATTAATACAATACAATACATTACAATACAATGCTATGGTCAAGGATATGGTCAATAAAATATTACAACAATTTAAAAACATGATGTTATTCAATGAGAGAAAATCACTTGAATCTTAAAACCAAGTGGAAGACAACTTGTCTGCAGCAACAAAGGCTAGTACAAAAGTGGAAGAGATGGAGACAAAGGCAAAGACAAAGACAAAGATAGAGGCAAAGGAAAACAGGGAAGCCCACAAAGAGGAAATAGAGAAAGAAGCAAAAGCAGAGCTCTGATTACATAGAAGAAGGAACAAAACCAATGTGTTTCTGCAAATATTTTTATTTCTAACATTGATTTTCAGTGTGAAGGTACATAGAACGATTATGAAGAAGAGTTGAAGTTTTTAGAAGCATGGCTTGCAACACCATGGCTTGAAAAAATCTACATATAAGCCGCAAAAATGAATTTTGAAGACAAATTGGATGATGAAAATATCAATGAAATTTTCACATATTGGAGTCTTGAAGAAATATTTTTTTATTATAAACTATGTTGTAGTAAATTGATGAGAAATATCACACAACAAAAGATAAGATCTGGCAACATTGCACATACAAGTCGATTTTTGAAGAAGTCTAGCACATGCTTAGAAAATCTGGAACAATGGAAGGCCTACACAAACAAACGAAGAAACGAACATTTGAAGGATACAACAATAAGAAAAAATTGAAGCAATTTAGAGGCTACAAGTGCTAGAAGAACAGAAGAAGAAAAGGAAATCCAATTGAAGTCAAAATTTTATATGGTAATCCTAGCACATACATATACCAACAAGAACCTTAATTGAATTTTTATGTGGTTGAAATTAAGGGGGACTATTAGAAATTCTAATTCCAACCATCTTCTAGGTGTCAAAATTGTCAATCTAAGTGTCCTAGTTAAGTTTCAATTAGTCCAGTTGAGTCGAGTTTCGTTTCGGTCAATTATTATTAATGTTTACAATGCAGTCTTATTTAACTGATTCATAATACTAAGAAGAGTAATCCTTTGCTCCAGGTTTTGTTTTCTCCATTCTTTGTGAGAAGCTCAATGATCACTTCCACGTCAAGCGCCATGATCCATCAAGTAACTGTTGGAGACTAGAAGCAGTGGTTCCTATACTTCCATAGGTCCACTTTAGTCACCCTTTTACAAATAAAAAAATTATTCCACACATTGAAATTGACAAAATGACAACCCTCAATGAAGTCACTGCAATTGAAGGGGTTATCAGACTAAGAAAATTTTTCTCTACTAAAATTGTGTCCATTTACTTAAAAAAAAATAAACAATCTTGGACTCACATCCATCCCGAGTTCAAATAAGTAAGCGTTTTTACATAATTATTGGCAAAAGACTCACTATTTTGCCATTACGTGGATGAACCCACGTTGAATTTTTAACAGATGGTCCCAAATTTATATTCTTCTGAATATGCTTCATCTGAGAGAAATCGATAGATGAGCGTTCTCCTTCTGTGTTCTACCATCCGTAGGAAATTGAAGTGAACAACCAACATGAAAGAGCCACTTAGCTTTGAATCTCTTAGTTGTGTCTTGATTCTGATTGCCTTCATTTTTTTCCTATGATCGAATGCGATGTGAAGCTCACAAATCTTTGTGCTTCACCTTTTCCCCTTCCCTACTCACTCGTTATGAACTCTCTGATTTTTGAGTTTGTTGACTTGTAATCGGGAATACGCACCAAGCCTGCATCAATTCATTCAATATGTTCAACAAGAATATTGTAATGTTTTCTTATCTCTTTAGGGGATTCATTGTGCACCATCGAGGATACCTTCAACCAATTACCTAGAGTGTCTTTGTCGTAGACAACCAAAGCATATTCAAATTACCTATTCTATTTCCAAGTCCATATTTTCGGTCCATTAACCCTTTTAGATTTGGAACTCACACCATGCTTCTAAAAGATGTTAAGTCCAAAGATGAACAATAAATATGCACTTAGACTTATTTTCTCTGATTTTTGAGTTCTATGACTTATCATTGGGAATGCGAACCAAGCCTACATCAATTCATTGAATATGTTCAACAAGAATATTCTAATGTTACTTTATCTCATTAGGGGATTTGTTGTCCAACATCAAGGCTACCTTGACCCAACAGTCTATAGTTTCTTTGTCATCGACACCCACAACATCTTCAACTAATTCTTATGTTTCCTAGTCTAGCTTCTGGATTCACCAAACATTTTAGATTTGGAGCTAACACCTTCCTTCTAAATGACATTAACCCAAAAGATGACCAATAAATTTGAACCTTGAGTTGAGTATGTTATGCATGTATTGTAATTAAACCTTTACATAAATAGAGTCTCATGGCATTGACAATGGAGCAGGCTGGAACATTATCGTTGTGATCATGTTTGATGACTTTGATTTGAATTTCATTATACAATGTCATGACCTCAAATAAGATCACTAATGCATACCATCGGCTCGTCAAGCATGATCACCACCTCAACGCTTTAAGCTTGCTTCACCGTAAATGCCACGAGACTCTATTTCTGCCAAGCTTAATTACATTACATTCATAACATACTCAACTATAAATTTAGATTTATTGTTCATCTATCGACTTAACGTCTTTGAGAAGGAAGTTGTTAGTTCCAAATATGAATGGAGAATAACTAGTGAATCCAGAAGCTGGACTTGGAATCATAATAATGAATTGGAATATGCTCTTGTTGTCTACGACAAAGACACTCCACACTGTTGGGACAAGGTAGCCGCAATGGTGGAAAAAAAATCTCGTAAAGAGGTAAAGGCACATTACAATACTCTTATTAAAAATATTTAATGAATTAATGCAAACCCGGTGCCTATTCCCAGTTACAAGTCAACGAATTCCAAAATCAAAGAAAGTTCGATATGAGGAGCCAGTACGAAATGGCAAAAGGCAAAGTGCAAATATGCATAATCTTCACATCACCTTCGATCGTAGGTAAAAAGTGGCGGCGATCGTAATCAAGAAATGGCCTAGAGATTCAAAATCCTGTGGTTGTTTCATAGTGGCTCTTCAAGTCAATTTCCTACACATTGTAACGTGTAGAAGGAAAATGCTCAGCCATCAATTTCTCTAGACAAAGCATATTCAGAGAAATATCAAATCAATACCATTGCTTAAACTTAACGTAGCTTCATCCACCTAAAAGTAAAATAAGGAGCCTTGAGCTAAAAGAGTTTAGTATATTTTTTATAAAATATTTGTTGATGTATTTTTCTTTTTTACTAATAAAGATAGCATTACAACATTTAAAAAGCAATTCAAAATTTGAAAAATATATTTTAAAAATTACTTGAATTTTCTAAATAATCTTTCTTATATAAATAAAAAAAAATTATAATATACAACCATATATATCTATATATTATATTAATATATAGCTATATTGTTATTTAATGGACATATCATAAAGAAACCGTTGTGAGTACTTATAAATAAAGAAGAATATGCATACGCATGAAGGGGGTATACCTGTCCATCTATAGGTGAGTGAGGACTATCCACATCAATTTATATGATGTCTTGTGTACAATGATTTTGCAATACAAACATTTTAGTTTAATAAAAATACATATTTTATTAGATTATGAATATTATTTTTGATTGTTTATTACATTATCTTTTATTACAAGAGATTGGGTTTAAAAAAATGAAATTTCCAAATAAGAACATAAAATAATTGGTAATTATAAATTTACATCAATTATAAAAGGATGAATATTAAAATTTAATTTTACAAATTAAATAAATTTTAAATTTCCGAACTAGTAATCCTTTTACATTTAAGAAAATGAAACATAAATATAAAATAAATAAATAAGTTGAAAAATAATATTTATTTAATTTAACAACTTTCACTAATAAATATTACTCATTATAAAAGTTGATTACTCATTATATATTTCATAATAGTATTTTTACATTAATTTATTTGTATTTAAATTAGGTAAATTGGAAAATCAATATAATTAGAAAACATATTATTTTTATTAATGTTTATTGGGTAGTCAAAAGGGGAAAGCAAATGAGCCTAGATCGATCTTAACTCTGAATCTCGAAAGCTACCAAGTACCATGACAGATCAACTCTTTTGATATGAAACCCTCGAGTTTGATATATTTGATCCCTTTTAGCACATGGTATATCCGTAGTTAAGTTGGATCTAGGCTCATAGCAAAAGAAGTCATTCCACACATATAGCCAAAGAAAACACTTCTTCAACTTTTTGAAAAAAGGAAATTATTTATACGATGAAAGAAAGAGAAAGCCTAAATTGTTCATATA
>APFE030650475.1:278247-332792 GCA_000404065.3 Pinus taeda | reverse complement strand
TTTTTTTAATATATTTTGATTTAAAAATATCAACATTGCATATCTAATCTATTAAGAGAACCATTTTAATTAGGTAAATTAAGTTCAATTATTTTTTTCTATTTACTAAAAAATAAGTTAATTTATTTATTGAAATAATAAATTGTATTTAATGGACAATATTAATTTTATGTATGTATATAAAAGTCACATAAATTTAATATTGCCATCGACATATAAACATTGTGAAAGATAAAAAATAATTTTCAAATATAGAATTTTTAGTGTTTAAAAGAATTTCAAAAATTACAATAGATTTACCTTGGTGTGTCTATGCATTATGTTCAACTACTCTTTCTTAAATTTTATTTGTAACATTATATTTTTTTAATATATTTTGATTTAAAAATATCAACATTGCATATCTAATCTATCTTGGGTTATTTTTTAAAATATTATATTTGAATCAATTTATATCATATTTGGATTTCAATTTGTTAGTCACAAATAGTAAATTAGACAAGGAGTTTTTCTATTCTGAATTTTAAAAAAGTATGCATTCATAAAATAAATATTTGTATTATTATTGAAAGTGAATCAAACACTCATCTGATATGGAGTTGTGAGAAAGTAAGTGAACGAATACAATAACTTTCACCATTCAATTACTTAGCAAAGTCACTTTTCTAATTAAGATCAAAATATTTGAAGTATGAAAAGTTGGAATGGGAATGGAAAATATTAACCCAATCTACTTTATATTTGTATAATCCATCATTCAAGTAGCCATGAAAATACCTTGGTTGATGATTTTATTAAATAAAAAAAAATTAAATTAATAAAAGTATTATATTCTCTTTCATGGTGTGTAATACTTTTTTCGAAAACATAGTTTATAATACTATTGCTTAGTATGTTCAAAAGATTAAGATTATTATTATTATTATTATTATTTAAGTGGTATGAGTTCATCAAAGACTACATCAAGCTTGATCTATGGCTTGAGAAGTCGTGACCCAGGGTGTCACGCCCCTATCCTAGCAATAGTCTTTCAACCACACATAGGTAGGTGCGACATCACTACACTTTTTCTTTTCACCAATACTAGAGTGTATGGACTATGCCTAACTCCAACGCTTAGCCAATTTTCCAATTCTTCAACCATTAACAACACAGTGGAATAACATTTACTTCAATTAACATTCATCATCTTCATTATGCAACAAAAATCATAAATCATACAAGTCTACACAGTTATACTTGGGAGGGGCAACTCCTGTAAAGTCTGCACAATATAACATACAATTATAATGTACAGTATCTTACAATTATAGGTTTACAACAATCACGTGCTGCCAAATTCCTTGGCGTACACAATCCACCAAGTGTCGTGGCACAATATTACAGTTGCCCAGCTTCTTATTGCCCACACAAGATATGAGGAAAACTCAAGTTTCCTTGCCTTAGAACAATTCTAAAACTTTTGTTGCCACACCAGTCATTTAGCTTTGCCGGTTGTTCATCCTTGCCCAAATTGTTCTGCTCGGCCCAAGTTGTTCATCTTGGCCCGTAGTCATTCAACTCTACCTAGGTCGTTTAGCCTTGCCCATGCCATTTAGCTCGGCCTACGGTCGTTCAGACCCGCCCAGGCTGTTCAGCCTCGCCCAGGCCGTTCAACTCGGCTCGCGGCTGTTCAGACCCGCCCAGGCCGTTCAACTTGGCCCACCAATTCCTGCACCCGTTAAACCTGCAACTTCACCCAACCTTCTATTTGCTCCTTATGTCTCCCAAACTCCACGAAACTTCATCTGAAGTTTCACCCTTGATGTTTGGTTTTTGATTGATGCCTTGAACACCTTCTCCATGGGTGTACTTATACCATGCTAACACATCCTAAAACATGGTCGTCCACCCAAGTATGGGTTGGTCCATTCATCTCCACACGTCGACCCAACCCCTTCATTCAATCTATCGGGCCCATTTAAGTTAAGTTGGCCTCCACACTGTCGCCTGGTCCTTGCCTATAAGTTTCTTGTCGCACGTCTTAGGGCGCATCCGCCCATCACCCATGAGCATGCCCGACTCAACTCGTGGGCTTGACATCCTCCCCCACTCCGAATAAGGTTGTCTTCGTCGACAACTCCACCATATCATCGCAAAGTGTTGTTAGCTCCAACATTTCCAAAATGTCCATGCTTCCCACCTATGCTCCATCATTGCACAAACCATTAAGGTTCATGACTCCATGAACAGGAAAGTCTCCTCAATCCATGATCATCAACCACATCCATCACAATCTCCAC
Organism: Pinus taeda; assembly: GCA_000404065.3. Lineage (NCBI taxonomy): Eukaryota > Viridiplantae > Streptophyta > Pinopsida > Pinales > Pinaceae > Pinus > Pinus taeda. Next base: position 330,510 of record APFE030650475.1, on the reverse strand, counting down.
ATGTTGCTCCACCATGGAAGGTTGGTGCCTCCAACTCAAGCTACATGCTATCACTGCAACATATATCGTTTCGAACCCATCATGTATCATCATCATGTGAACTGCTGCCATGATACTCCAACTCAACTCAAACATATCTCATTACACTGTCGGCTCCATGACTTGAACTAGTCAGATGATCAGTCCAACCATCACGATGAAATCACGAAAATGCACCTCCTCATGCCATCATTGGTCGTTTCTCTCACCATATCATCACAACATCAACTTGATCAAGAATTCATCCCATCTCCATCAAAGTATAAAGTAAGCCATTCTTAGGTCCATGAAGTAGTCAATGTGATGCATATAAATCAGCTGCATCTATCCAAGCATCATCATCCATATATATGAGATTCATATCCTCAAATGAAGAGCTCCTCCCATCAAACCAATGCTCAATGTGCCATATCCAAGTCCATGAAGCAACCTCCATCTCATTTGTAATATGTCATCTGTCAAAGGGAAAGTCTACACCTACCTCATCATCTATGTGCTACCTATGGTAATAGACCAATCAACCACCATGTATATCAAAGTGGTCAAGTCTCATCAACTCACCCCATGCCCAAGTGCTACTACCAAGGCATCCTCATCGCTGCAACTCCATCAAATCTAAAGTCACTTCCTCTGAACACACCCCATAAATGTGCCCAAAAGTATGCATCCCATACTGTTGTTGTAGCATTCTTTGGTTTTGATTAGATAGAATATTTCAAAAAATGTTAAGTCAGGATATGGACATACAATAGAGAATAAAATGTTAGTTTAAAAAAATATTTTGATGATGATGTCCATATCAAAGAAAATGTTAGGTTAGTTGCTCTAAAAAATCAAGGAAAAAGAAAATGTTAGGTATAAAGAAAACAAATAAACTCTGAAAGTGAGAAAGTCTAAATGCCACTACTCTGTTTCTACAAAATAATTGTTGTGTGCAGCTTGTTTTAAATGCCACAACCCTTGACAGTCAAATAGTTTAATCTTGACTGCTTCATGTTTTAAATTTGATGTTATAGTTAGAGAATAAAGATTTGGCCAAACTGTTTAATCTTGGCAGATCAATAATTAGGTAGAGAATAATAAGGTGCTCATCAGTTTAATCTGAGCCCTTGGAAGTTATAAGGGTAGATTTAGATAGTTTGCTTTTGTAAAATAAGAAGAAAGGAAAAGGGTTTGCTAGCTCAAATGCACCCATTAAGTGAAGAAAACATGATAGGATAAGCAAAGGGTAAGTAGAGAAAGGTTGCAACAGTTTGATTATTGATTGGACAAAATGTACATTTATATGTTTCTATGTCCAGGAGGCAATTACATAAAGCAAATGAAGGTCTACAACATCAATTAATTAACCTCCCTTATCCTTATTCATTCATATATTTACTAATTTCCCCTTCATACATTCATATTCATTCATTTCCATAAAAAATCCCTTTCCTAAGGTCAAAACCCTTTTTACCTAGGAAAAGTAAAAATACCATGTAAAAACCCTTTTACCATGAAAAATCCCTTTTTTTTACTTGAAAAACTCACAAAATATGTTTTACCCTAAGTATTATGCATATATGAAAAGAAAATAAATCATAAAAAACATAATACTTAGTATTTTTTTCCTTTTCCCGCTATATTACATATTAACATTAATTTAATGTATTAAAACCTTAAAATTCCCCTTTCCTATATATATTAGCTCCTTTGATATAATAACCCGAAAACCCTTAGTTTTTGTTAAAAAACTATGTATTTATACAAATATCGCATCAACAGGACCACATGCCTTTAAACATGCATATACCATAGTTTTATTAATAAAACTATGTATTAACATATCGCATCGCATATCGGCGGATTGAAAGATTTTCCATATAAATAAACCTCCCCGCATTGGAAACTCCGAATGTGATATGCGATGGGAAGCCCGGAACCCGACCCCATATATTATGATATATATATATATATATATTATATTATATATATATTATATATAATATATATAACCATTTCGCTTCCGCCCCTCCATCACAAGTCCAGTCCAACACATTAACCCTCCACATTTGCAATCTTCGATTGCGATGGGGACACGGACCCGACATCATTATATATTATACTTCACTGCCATATCGCATCCACCTCATCGCACACCCCATCCGATGTATATACCCTCGCCTAACTTCAATTGCGACATCCGATTTGAACTCGAACCTGACGACATTTATGAGCCCGGGTTAATAAAATTTCAAATCTGCCATTATGTGTTTTGCAATGATTTTCTGTGTTAAATTGTTTTTTCGATTTAAATGTAAAAATGACCCGAAACCTCCATTTTAACTACTAATCATGTTTTAACCCATAACTAAGCTATTCTCGCCATGATTAATCCCTTCGTACTCTCTCCACCATTGTTCACTTTCGCCCAATAATGCAAAAGTTAACTATTTTTTCCATTTGACCGCAGAAAATGCCATTTTTTCCCTGTTTTCCCTGTTTTACACAGCGCAGCCTCCATAATGCCTTTGTGGCCATTCAGCCATGGTTTCACCCTCCGATATGCCCCAAACTCCTTTCGATAAGCCTTTCAAGCTCAATAGAGCCATTGAAGACCCTCGGTCACCTTGTTTTTATTAAAAGTTTATGTGTTTTGCAGGTAAGAAGATTGTTTGTTTCAGGCTTATAAACAAAAAGCCTGTGTAACTGTTGGAAGACGAAATGAGCGATTTACTGTGAAAAACACAGTAAAAACCTGAATGCATAGTAAGGGTTAAAAGGAATGCAGTAAAGGTCACTCAGCAAGGTCAAAAGAGAGTTACAGAGTTTAAAGAAGTCAGATGAAAGATTAAAATGAAGAAAATAGCCAACGTAGAGGATACAAACAACAAAGCAGCATAAAGGGAAAAATATCATACAAAAAAGCCAGCACATCCTGAAGAAAGGGGACAACAAGAAGCAGTTCAAACAACTGCCCCTATCTTCTTGCCATGAAGATCTTTCTTTTCCTAAAAATCTTAATATGTTTCAGGATCTTTTCCTGAATTTCATTACTGTATAAATAACTCTTTTCTAGAGGTGTAAATGGTTCGAAGTTGAAGATTCATAGTTCATTGCTTGTAAAGTCTTGACTGTTAGTTCTACTTTGAACCTGGAAGTCACCTTTGAAAGAAACTTTTGTAGATACTTGTTGTACTTAGTCTTTCTGGGGCCTTAATACAAAACAAAGGATTCTAAATCTAGTTTTACACATTTTGTGTTATCCTGTAAGTTTTTCCAGTTTTCAATCATCATGTTTTTCTTCATATGCTTATGACTTGCAAAGATATCTAGGTAGGAACAATTAGAGTTTCAATTGATTCCTATAAGCTCCTGAAGTGATCATATATTAAGAGATTAGATTAATGCAATTGTTTGTGTAGCTAATCCCCTCTAGCCAATAAATCATTAGCATCTTGTGTAAGCTTAAGTATACTGCCTTGAATCTTTTGAATGTAGTTCAAAAGGTTTTCCTACTTATGATTGTTCTGTTTTACAGTTTGGAAACTGTGATAATCATATTTTTTTTCGTCTTCTGCTCACCACTATTTTGATCTATATCACTGTGTAATGCTTTATAGCAGCGCTTTGCTGAAGTATTAATATATCCCAAAGGATTAATTACTTCAATCCTATATCTGTCTTCTTTCATTGGTCTTCCAAAATTAAAACCAAAAAACCCCCAAAACAATTATTTTAGATGCTTTAGCATTGGTAGCTTTACCTACTACTATCTCAGAGGTACAACATCAGCTCATTGATGAATCAGAAACTCCAAGATCACCATAACATGAATTCTCCAATGGTTGCAACTCTCTAAATTCATGATGAACTCCCATGAATCATCTCCATCCAACATCTCGGCAAGCATACATGTGTTGGTCTCAAATGCCGCTGCAAGATGCCTCTGCACTCCATGTGGTAGGAATACTCTCACAGCCTATTCAAAAGTCCAACCAGTCCATGGCCTTGTTGTACAAAAGTGCACAACATCCCCATTGTCTCATCTATAAAATGTTTCCATGTCACATCAGCAAGTCCATCCACATAAAATCCCTTCCTTGGAACTTGTCATTGGATGCCCATAAGTAACATCTCTATAAGTGCTCCTACATAATGTCCCTGCAAGAAGTCTTCCATGCTCCATCTATCCAACTCGATGTCCATGACTCAAGCTGCCTATGTTGTATAACTAAGTAGACTCATCATAACATCAATCATCTCATCCTAGTCCTCAATCAGGTTTAGTGCCCCCGGCCAGTCAAGCCACATATATCACATCATATCATGTCATGTCACAGGTTCCTTCCATCATCACCGCCTCCCCCACTAAAGGTCCACCAAGATTGTCTCTTGGTCTCAGCCATGACGAATTCCACCCAAGTATCATATCATCATAACTTTGGTGCGCCCTCTCTCCAATCTTTCCATGAGTCATGTTGGGCACTTAGCTAATTCTCCATATGGCTAAAGCATGACCCATCCTACGCAATGATCATCATGTTCCTCCCTTTTCACGGGCATTTGCACCTTCTTCCATAAGGTCACAAATTACCCCAACAAGATCTACAACAATCAATGTTTCTTGCTTCTCCGCACAAGGTCTCATTGTAGACATCCATGGTAAAGTTGTCCATCGCATCAGAAAATTGTTTTTTCCCTTCCCTGCATATGGCCCATCCTACAAAAGCTCCAATGAAACACAAGTAAAAACAATACTTACTTCATCATGAGGCTCCTCCATGTGAGTTCCTTCATCCATCAATGTCAGCAATATGTACGATCCTGGTCTAACTTGAGCAATCAATGGTTCCTCAAGTTATTCCTTTGTCGTTTTCACATCTGCAACATCCTCATATATCACAACTTCTTCTTCTTCATCGCAATCTGTAGCTACATCCTCCTCCATTTCCCAACTAAGTCAAATAATCTCTTCTTCAACATTCATTTCCAAGACCTCAAGTTCATCTTGAATCCGTGGGTTATCTTCTTTCATAAGCCTCAACATGTATAAGGTCAACAAGAGCCTCCCTTGGCATTCTTCCCAACTTGCCATGTCCTGTTGTTCAGCTTGGCCCAAGCACAATGCCTCACCTCTGCTAAACCTATCACGAAGTGAAACGATATATGCTTCACTTCAAATATCCAATCGACAAAGCCCCATGGAAAGAGGGCTTTGATACCATCTGTCACACCCCTATCCTAGTAGTAGTCTTTCAACCACACATACGGAGGTGCAACACAACTACATTTTTTCTTTTCACCAATACTAAACTGTATGGACTACACCTAACTCCAACGCTTAGCCAATTCTCCAATTCTTCAAGTGTTAACAACGCAATAGAATAATATTTACTTCAATTAACATTCATCATCTTCATTATGCAGCAAAAATCATAAATCATACAAGTATACACAATTATACTTTGGAGGGGCAACTCCCGTAAAGTCTACCCAATATAACATACAATTGTAATATACAATATCTTACAATTACAAGTTTACAACAGTCATGTGCTGCCAACTTCCTTGGCCTGCACAATCCACCAAGTGCCATGTCACAATCTTACAGTTTCCTAGCTACTTATTTCCCACATAAGATATGAGGAAACCTCAAGTTTCCTTCCCTTAGAACAATTCTGCAACTTTTGTTGCCACACCGGTCGTTTAAAACATTTATCACCTTCATTATGCAGCAGAAATCATAAATCATACAAATATACACAACTATACTTGGGAGGGGAAACTCTCGTAAAGTCTTCCCAATATAACATACAATTGTAATGTAAAATATCTTACAATTACAAGTTTACAACAATCATGTGCTTCCAACATCCTTGGCCTGCACAATCCACAAGTGTCGTGTCACAATCTTACAGTTTCCCAACTTCCTATTTCCCACTCAAGATATGAGGAAACCTCAAGTTTCCTTCCCTTAGAATAATTATGCAACTTTTGTTGTCACAGCGCTCGTTTAGCTCTGTCGGTCGTTCAGCCTTGCCCAGATTATTCCGCTCGGCCCAAGTTGTTTAGCTTGACCCAAGTCATTCAGCTCGGCCCACACTCGTTCAGCTCTACCTAGGTCATTTAACCTCTCCCAGGTTGTTCAGCTCGACCCGCGGTCATTCAAACCTGCCCAGTTCGTTCAACCTTACCTAATCCATTCAGCTCGACTCACGGTCGTTCAGACTTGCCCATGTCATTCAACCTTGCCCAGGCCGTTCAGCTCAGCCCACGGTCATTCAGACCCACCCAAGCCGTTCAACCTCGCCTAGGCTGTTCAGCTCGGCCCATCAATTCTTGCACATGTTCGATCTGTGACTTCACCCAACCTTCGGTTTTCTCCTTATGTCTCCCAAACTCCTCGAAACTTTAGACCAATTTTCACCCTTGATATTTGGTTGTTGATTGATGCCTTGAAAGCCTTCTCCATGGGTGTACTTATACCCATGCTAACACGTCCTAAAATGTGGTTGTCCACCCAAGTATGGGTCGGCCCATTCATCTCCACACGTTGGCCCAGTCCCTTCATTCAGTCTGTCGGGTCCACTTAAGTTAAGTCACCCTCCACACCGTTGCATAGTCCTTGCCTATAAGTTTCTTGTTGCACGTCTTGGGGTGCGTCCGCCCATCGCATATTGATGTGTCCTTCCGTCGCACAAAACCAAGAACGCCTCTGCATGACTAGTCGCACATAACCGAGAATGCCTCCGCACGATTCGTCGTGCATAACCGAGCTCAGGTGCCCGTCGCACACGTGGGTGCGCCCAACTCGATTCATCGCATAAAACTGAGAAGTCTACCCACTGTCGCACATAACTAAGTTCGCCTCCACACAACTCGTCAGACATAACTGTGTTCAGGTGTCCATCGTACATTGACATGCCCAACTCAACTTGTGGGCCTAACACAGGGGTATTTAAGCTGTCAAAATCACTCGATGATTGCATATAAGCCATCAAAATTACTCAGGGATTTCACCCAGCCTAAGCCACACTAGCCCTTAACATGACTGGATTTTTGCCCACAAATTTTTGAACCGGTGACGTTCACATCGTGGAGTGACTTAACAGTACACCCCATCACCATCTATTTTACACCCCATGGGAAATATTTTTTTATTATTACTATTTTATTACTTTTTATTTTTGTAGCATTAGTATATTAAATTTACATATTTTACCATATTATTTAAGAAAAAAATATTATTAATATTTTATTTTAATTGTGTTTAAAAATTAAAAGGTTTTTTTTTTTATTTTATTTATTTAGTTTATTAATTTTTATTTTACATACTAATTTTTATTAATTTTAATTGAAATAATAATTCAATTTTATATATTTTCATTTATTAATTTTAACTTTAAATAAATAATTATAAAATAATCACATAAAATTTGTATATTTTAAGTGTTAAATTTTTAAAAAAAATTTATATACATTTTTTTTTCATTTTAATAAAATATGAATATCTATTATATTTTATTATTTTGTCAACATAATATATATATATAATTGGAGGTCATGTCCTCATCCCTCACATCCACAAGATTTTCTATCAAGCAGTCAAGCAAGGGTTCCCTAAACCATGGACCCAGAGCCTAATTATCCATATTTTTAAAAGTGGGGATACAAATAACCCCTCTAATTATCAGACAATTATGATCAGCTCTCTCCTAGCCAAGTTATATAGTATTATTTTGGAAAAGAAGTTGAGCATATGGCTTGAAAGTGAAGGTAAGCGGGCTAAAGGCCAAGCAGGTTTTAGAAGGCAACACTCGACAACAAACCACCGCAATGATAAATCCAATCCCTTTTGTTGCTTTGTGGACTTTAGAAAGGCTTTCGATATGGTTCCTCAAAACAATTTATGGAATAGATTAGAAGAGCTACAGGTTCCTTTCGAGTTGAGAGCTGCCACTACTAGGTTATACGAGAATGTAATTACCAAGTTAAAAAGAAATGAGGGTTGGTTGAAAGATATTAAGTGTAATATAGGAGTTAAACAAGGTTGCCCCCTCTCCCCTACCCTATTTGGCATTTACATTGACAAGCTAGAAGGTTGTTTAGAGGAAGCAAGCTGTGCTGGCACAATCTTAGTTGGGATAGTCATCATCCTTCTTCTCTATGCTGATGATATTGTTCTTCTTGCAAGGTGTCTATTTGATCTTGATAAGAAACTTAGAATTATTAAAGATTTATGCTCTACCATGGCTATGACTGTTAACACTGACAAAACAAAAGTTGTGATTATCAAATCCAAGAAGGACACTTACGCTAATTTTATGTATGACAATATTAACTTGGAGACAGTGTCTTCTTACAAGTACCTAGGAATTGATATTCATCACAAGCTCAACTAGAACTATAACATTGAGAAAAGGATTAGCGGGGGATGGAAAGCTTATTTTGGTCTTGAAAATAATTGTAAAAGGCAAACCTTATAATGTGGGATAGAAAGAAGTTCCTCTTTGAAACTTTAGTCCCTCTTGTTATCTTATATGGATGTGAGGTTTGGGTTTGCAACATCTCTAGAGAATCCTAGAGAAAGATTGAGCAAATCCAGAATCGTTTTATAACGTATAACCTCAAAATTAAAAGCAATACAACCTATCCTATTCTCCTTGTAGAAGTGGGTCTTTCCCCTATCGAGAGCCTAACTATGACTAGGCTATTGTTGTACAAGCGCAAGCTCAATAACATAGGAGACCATAGACTTCTTAAGATAGCTTTAAATTCCAGCCAAAACCACCTAAGGCTCAAACGAGGTTGGTATAAAGACACCAAGGCTTGGTTAAACAATTGGGAGATCGACGAGAATGTTGCATTACAAAACATTAATAACATTAAAAATATTGTTACTTCTAAGTTCAAAGAAAATTTGGTGTGAGAAAGATTTAGCAGCGAAAAGAAAATTAAGATATTATAAGGAGGTCATCAACCCCACCCTAGAAGATCAAAAGTATCTCTATGTTTTAACTAGCTCAAAGAAGAAAATTGATATAGCCAAGATTAGAATGAACTCTCATGAGCTCCATAGTGAAATGGGTCGTTGGGCAGTTCCTAAAACACCATGGATGGAAAGGATCTGTCATCTCTGTGAGAATATGAACATCGAGGATGAAAATCACTTCCTCTTAGAGTGCCCCGTGTACAACCAAATTAGATCTCAGTGTCATAATCTTTGTTGTAATACTGACCTTCCTAGCCTTTTACGATGTCAAAATTATAGTGAGCTTGGGAGGCTTCTCTCCAAGCTTTTTGAGCATAAGAATAAAATCTTAAATCAAATTAAATAATTCGTTTCTTAGTTCCGATAGACCAAAGTTTGGTCTCAGTGGATGTTAACCACCATCATCATCATCAATATTAATATTAAGGTTTAAAATTTTATTAAAAATATTAAAATAAATTTGTACTAAATATATGATATTTTAAAAATATTAAAATAAAAATGCGTTAAAATATAAAAATATTAGTTCTTTTATTTTTTCTTCAAAATATATAAATAAATTTAAAATTATTTTAACTTTTTAATTTATAAAATATTTATTAAAATTAAATAAATATTATATAAATAATAAATTAAAAAATTATTATTATAAATATTTGATAAACTTGGATTAGATATCTAAATTTATATTCCACCCTAACAACTTAATTTAAATTATAAAATCAACATGTTGTATCATAATTCTTTTTATCTTTTAATCATCGAGTATTTATTAAGATTAATATAAATTAATTTAATTTAAATATATTTATTTGAGTTCATATACTTTCACCAAATTATTTTAATGTAAGTAGTTCATTTTAAATCATAGAATAACTAAGATTGAAATTTTGAATGGTTTTCATTTTATCATTATAAAAATAAATGAAATGAATTATTCTATATTGTACCATTTTTTATTGTTTGGAGTGAATTCTATTAACTTCAGATTGTAGAGAAAACAACAAGGATTACAATAACTCATATTTATCTATCACATGGGAGATTAAACTATAGAAAAAAATGTACCCTTCAAAGGAATAAGTGAGACAACCAGAAACAAACATAAACATCATTAAACAAGCCTAAATCAGGATAGTAGCATATTTTTCCTTGCTCAAAATCAACTACAAAAGTGGAACAATAGTAGGAGGTAGAATCATAACACAGTCAAGTAAGGGGATCATAATTAGAGCCCGCCATTCAGATATGAGTTGTTGGATCTCTAGGAAGTCAATTAGTTGACGGTTGGATGTTGAGATGATGTTCTATCCTCGCCACATGTGATCTATATTCTTCGTCCTACTATCAGAATATTTCAAGTTCCCATGAATGCAATCTAAGGCTTGTAGCAAATCCTTTCGAAACTCATGGCAATCCAATAGAGTACAACCCTGCAGAAACTTCATTTTCCAATACAAGTCTATTGTGTACATATATTGATTAAATATTCTCACATATGTCTCATATTAGGGATCCAATCTATCCATTTTTCCAGTACTTTAGTATCTTAGAGCGATTTTTTGTAGGAAGAGGTTTCCCTTCTAGACCAAGTCATTTCCTCCTACACATGAACAAGGATATAATCCTTATATTTGGTTGTGAAACTGTCAGTTTAGGGATGTAGATGGATATTTCCTCTACTGGAACATTCCTCATAATAAGCATCCCCTCAGCTTACTTTCTCTCTCTGTCTAAGCATGACAAGAACAACCCTTAGAGCCTAGGATATGGAACACAGTCTACTCTGGTTAACGAATCTCTACAACAGAGAGGCACCTCACCTTGGATTGGCCAAAGTCTTTGAGGTAAATAACCTAAAATGTCACTACTGAGGTACCCTTTCCAACTTAGAAAACTCCCCTTGTCATAACTTCAATACTTCACCCTTGCTAACTCCCTGATTCCATGTAACAAAAAGTTCACAAATCCGCTAGTTAAATTGGGTTGACACGAAAGAGAATATTTGAAATAAAATATACAACTACCACCTAACCCACGTTGATACGTGAAAGCTAGTGGACTAGTTAAAACTCAAGGAGTGTCATAATAACATATACCACCATTTACTAAGGACAATCTCAAACAATAGCCAATGGCCTTGAGTCTTGGTTATATTCACTACATTGACAGGAAAAAACCAGCACTTGAGATTAAAAGAACCCAAGAAACTTCAGAATAGATATGGAAGTGATCATTCCTAGACCAAAAAACCCTTACAAAACTAACATAGGGTCAAGACTTTGCAGCCTCCACAACCCTCTCCAGTTACAAACCACTAGAAGATGAACAACAAATTTGAAAATGCCAACCATCACTAGAGTCTATGAAATAGGGAATTAGGCGCCTAAAATAACTTCTAAATCAAATAGACATAAGACATAACCAGAAGGAGGAATCCAATCACAAGGATAATTACTACATGAAGTGAAAATAGTGAGGATCCACCATAAGTTCCCGAGTAGAACAAACAAAATCAGAATTATTTCCAACTTTGAAATATGGAGCTTGGCAGTCTACTCTTTAGGCATTTAATGTGGTGATTCTTGAATTCAATCCATTCGATAGAAATGGAACTTGCCAAAACTATAATCCCCAACTAGTGACACTCACATTTCTCCCATGTTGGAGCATAACATAGTGTAGGGAGACCCTTCAATCTACAATTTTCCCTCGACTACTCACTCTGCTACCACTTATATCCTCATATCCAACTTCCGTCTATGGGTATCAAACATGAAACCAAACTTTCTCCCTCTCATTATGGAATGTTGAGCCAGATAGTTGAATCAACACAAGAATGTATATAATTATGGCCACCCTCCTCGTTGCACACTTAGTGTCATTTGCCTCATTCCCCCAACACATCTCAATTTTCTGCTCACAGGGAGTGTTAATACCCTCTACATATCAATTATGCTTGTTGGGGCATTTTGCAATGTCCCCCAACCTACTAGAATAGTCGAGCAGTGGAAACCTACACATCCCCCACCCCCACCCCCCACCCTCTTTGCTTCGATAGTCACCCCAACACGGGTAGATTGTACCAAAATTAATATGTAGGTTTTAACCCCGTACAGAAATTACCTGCATACGAATTCTAAAACACAGAAAATAAACAATGTGAGAGCATAACACATAAAACACATATACACAGAGATTTTCCCCTGGATCCCAAAACCGAGACCACCATCTTGATTTTTTATTATGTTCCTTTCAATGTTATAATACATATTTATACATGCTGAAGCATCCAATACCATGGACCAAAAACCATTGCATCTAATACCATGGACTGAAAACCATCGCGTCCAAAAAACGTGTGCGAAAATCATGCAGAAAACCATAGGTGGCTCTGCCCAACCTAACATAGGGTCCAAAATGAAAATTTTCTGGGGCGCTGCCTCGGACCCCATAAAGTGGGGTTACAGGTACTCATCAAACCCCCTGTGACCCCTCCCCACTACACAATCGGTGCAACGAAGAGGGGGCTCCGCCCCCCCTCTAACCCCCCGATTAATTGCATAGGCTAGTCGTGGAAAGAATATAACACAACCCAACATTCTCCCACTTGTTGTTTTCTTTCCACATGGGGCCACAAGAGAGCTTAATCATTTATCTAGCCCTGCAATGCCCATTTTTTCTCTACACCAAGAGAACTTCTCAGAGCTCATAGATTTTGTTAATGCATCTGCAATATTCTTCAAAGTGTCCACCTTTACCAGTAACACCTTTTTGTCTTCTATCATATCCCTCTCAAAGTGATACTGACCATAAATGTGCTTTGTCTTTGAATGATATGCAGTGTTATTTGCCAAGAAAATTACACTTTGGCTATCACAGTATATCCTTATAGCTCCCCTAACCCATACTTTAACACAATCTCTACAACCAAACTTCTTCCTTGCTTGCATGAGTGGCTGCCATGTATTCTACCTCTGTAGTTGATAGTGCCACTACAGATTGTTTCTTACTCATCCAACTGACTGCACCTCCAAATAGGTTAAACACATACCCACTTGTAGATCTTCTCTGATCCAGATCTCCAGCCCAGTCTGCATCAACAAAGCCACGGATATCCAACACTCTGTCCAATCCTGGTCTTCCTTGGTAGCACAAACCATAATCACTAGTGCCACGCAAATACCTGAAAACGCGCTTCATTGTTGTCCAGTGCTCCTTCCCTGGTTTTGACATAAACCTGGTCAATACTCCCACTGCATGTGCAATGTCTGGTCAATTACAGACCATTGCATACATCAAGCTACCGACTGCACCTGCATATGGAACACGGGACATGTCCTCTTTCTCTTCTTGTGTCTTGGGACACTGTTCATGTTGGGTTGTGTTATATTCTTTCCACATAGTTAACAGGGGGTTTGAGGGGTACCCGTAACCCCACTTTATGGGGCCCAGGGCAGCGCCCCGGAAAATTTTGGTTTTGGACCCTATGTTAGGTTGGACGGACCCATCTATGGTTTTGTGCATGATTTTCGTACAAGTTTTTTGGACGCGATGGTTTTCGGTCCATGGTATTGGATCGATGGTTTTTGGTCCATGGTATTGGACGTGATGGTTTTTTGGTCCATGGTATTGGACGTGATGGTTTTTCGGTCCACGGTATTGGATGCTTCGGCATGTATAAATATGTATTGTAACATTGAAAGGAACATAATGAAAAATCAAGCTGGTAGTCTCGGTTTTGAGATCCAGTGGGAAATCTTTGTGTATATGTGTTTTATGTGTTATGCTTTCGCATTTTTATTTTTTCTATGATTTAGAATTCGTATGCAGGTAATTTCTGTACGGGGTTAAAACCTACAGTTCAGCAGATAACCTCACACCTACAGGAATAGGAACCTTCACCGGTTTACTATCCTCCTTATTAAACCTCTGCAATATTGTTTCAACATACTTCCTCTAGTTTAACTAGAGCTTCCTCTTTTCCCAGTCTCATTTAATTTCCATGCCCAAAATGTAGTTTGCAACACCAATATCTTTCATGTCGAATTTGGAGGAAAATTGGGTCTACAAATTCTGGATAATTTCTTTGTCATTTCCAACCAACAACATATCATCCACATACAAGACCAGATAAATAACACAGTGACCAATTAATTTAAAATACACATAGTGATCTGCTTTGCTTCTGGTGAAGCCAAGTCCCCGTATAAATGTATCAAATTTCTGATACCACATCCTTTGGTGACTATTTTAACCATACAGAGACTTCTTTAACTGCATATCAGTTCTTTCTTACCCTTCACCGCAAAGCCTTCAGGTTCTTCATGTAGATTTCCTCTTCCAGATCCCGTGAAAGAAATGTGTCTTTACATCCATATTTCTACCTCAAATCAAAAGTAACAACAACAAATAAAATTATCTAATAGAAGTTCCTTGCCAATAGGAGAAATATCACCAAATCAATTCCTAGCACCTAGGAATAACCTTTTGCTACCAACTGAGCTTTGTATTTCTGCACCTTTCTTTCTGCATTTGTCTTCTTCTTAAACACCCATTTGCTGCCAATGGGTTTCCTTCTAGCCGACAACTCCACCAGATCCCAAGCCTCATTTTTGTGCAAAGATGCCATAACATTAACCATGGCCTCTTTCCAGAGTTTTCCATCCTCTGAATCTACTACCTCTTTCACAGTTCTGGGATCATCATCAGTAACAGACAAAGCAAAATTTGAATAGAAAGTAGATGGACTATACCTTTCTGGCTGCCTTCTTTCTCGAACTAATCTTCTCACACCTGGAGTTTGTGGCCCTTCATCTTCTGATCCCTCCTCTGCTGTAGAGTCTAATTCTTCCTCCTTTAGCTCAAACTCTAGCTTCTCAGGTTCCTTTGGTTGGACTTCATGTTTAATAACATCTTTTACCTCTCTAAACACCAACATCTCTGTTGTACACAACCTTCCTTGATACTGGGTTTCAAAGCTTATAACCCTTTAAACCATCCTTATACCCAATAAAGATGCACTTTTGGGACTTACTATCCAACTTAGTTCATTTCTCCTTTGGAACATGTACATATGCATCACATCCAAATACCCTCAGATGTGAAAGAGATGATTTCTTACCATTCCATACCTCTTGTGGAGTCTTATCCTCCAACGCTGATGAAGGTGACCTGTTGACTAGGTAACATGCAGTATCCACTGCCTCTGCCCAGAATTCCTGTCCTAACCTAGAACCACTGAGCATGCTTCTTGCCCTTTCCATCAATGTCTTATTCATTCTTTCTGCAACTCCATTTTTCTGAGGTGTATATAGAGTAGTCTTCTGTCATGCTATAGCACACTTCTTACATAATTCTTCAAATTCCTTGCTGCAAAACTCTCCACCATTATCTGTCCTCAACACCTTTATCTTCTTCTCTATCTGATTTTCCACGAGAGCCTTAAATTCTTAAATTTGTCAAAGACTTCAAATTTCTTCTTAAGGAAATATGTCCATGTATTCCTTGAGAAGTCATCTATAAATGATACATAGTACATAGACATACCTAGTGATGGAACCTTCACAGGTCCAAACACATCACTGTGACCAAGGTCTAATATATGTTTCGCCCTCTTACTACCAGAGGGGAAACTCACCTAATTCTGCTTCCTATATACACAATATTCACAGAAATCAAAATCCAGAGAGCTTTTACTCATACCTTCTACCATACCTTTAAAATTAAGTATTCGAAGGTCCTTCTCTCCAATATGTCCAAGCCTTTGATGCCACAACATGGTTTTCTCTCCAAAGACCACTAGATTTTCTGCTCCAATTTCAGGAACCACATAACTATTGCACCCATCAACAACCATGCTACCTTGTAGCTTGTACAAAGTTCTAATCCGAACTCCCCACATTAATACCAGTGCTCCCCAAACCATCTTGTAGGTATCCTTCTCGAACATTGTTTTTACACTTGCATCATCCAGCTTGCTTGCAAAAATCAGATTTCTGGCCAATGTAGGAATATGGAGAACACTTGAAAGTGTTTTAACCCTTCCACCTTGCAGCTTCAACTTTACTTTTCCACGACCAATGATTCTAGCCTTCCTATCATCCCCTAAGAAGACATCACCACCATCGTATTTCTCATACTCAAAAACCACTCTCTATGGGGAGTGAAGTGAAAGGATGCACCTGAGTCAATTAACCATGCCTCATGATCTACATGTGTACTTGAAGAAGCCAAGTACACATCCCCACCTTCATCTGAGGTGGTTTCCGCCTCTGTAGAAGGAGCATCATCAGATCCCTTTCCTTTATCAGGAGCTTTAGATTTACAGTCCCTTTTGAAGTGCTCCTTCCTTTCTACATTTCCAGCACACCACCTTTACAGGTTTCCTGGAGATTTAGATCTCCCACTCGGACTTATTTTTGTTCTATTCTGGGCCATCCTCGTACAGACAAGGCATCCCATTCTGGGCTTTCCATATTTTCTGTTCATCTCTCCGTCAGCAAGGCTGAGGACTATTCGTCAAACTGCAAGGCAGTTGCATTGCTACCTATTGCAATAATCAGACTATCCCACGAATCTGGTAGAGAGCACAACAAACTAATGCACTTATCTTCATCTGAAATTTTAATATCAACAGATGCTAACTGACTTACTACAGTATTAAATGCGTTCAGATGCTCTGTCACCGAGTCTCCATCTTTCATCTTCAGGTTATACAACTTTTTCTGTAGGAACAATTTATTCACTAGAGACTTAGATTGGTACAAAGTCCCTAACTTGTCCCACAAAGTCTTTACCGTAGCTTCCCCTAATACATTCAACAATATTGAATCTGAGACACACAATCATATTGTGCTCTTTGCCTTCCGATCCAACTTCTTCCATTCTTCATCGAACACTCCCATTGGTTTAGTACCAGGATCTACCGCGATCCACTGATCTTTATCGACCAACAGATCCTCCATCTTGAGTTTCCACAACTCAAAACTCTGACCATTAAATTTCTTGATCTTTATCTTTCCAATGCTCACCATCTTCTTTCACCACTAGAATCAATCTTGCAGATCTCCCACTGAATAGGGTCTACCACAGGCCCGAGCAAAACCCCTCAGCAACAAAAGCATCCCCCTGAAGCCAAAACTACTCTGATACCAAATGTAGGTTTTAACCCTGTACATAAATTACCTGCATACGAATTCTAAAACACAGAAAATAAACAATGCGAGAGAATAACACATAAAACACATATACACAGAGATTTTCCCCTGGATCCCAAAACCGAGACTACCAGCTTGATTTTTTATTATGTTCCTTTCAATGTTATAATGCATATTTATACATGCCAAAGCATACAATACCATGGACCGAAAACCATCGCGTTCAAAAAACATGTGCGAAAATCATGCACAAAAACATAGGTGGGTCCGCCCAACCTAACATAGGGTCCAAAACGAAAATTTTCTGGGGCACTGCCCCAGACCCCATAAAGTGGGGTTATGGGTACACCTCAGACCCCCTGTGACCCCTCCCCGCTACACAATCGACGCAATGAAGGGGGGTCTCTGCCCCCCCTCTAACCCCCTGGTTAACTATGTGGGCTAGTCGTGGAAAGAATATAACACAACCCAACATAATACACTTAATTAAAATGTTTATGAAAATTTACTAATAGAAACCAAATAAATTTTGAATAATAATGATTAAATAACTAAAAAATCAAAAGTGTTGATTTGTAAAAGAATCATATAAAAATTACAATTAATATAAATATAATACATTAAAAATAAAGAATAAGACTTGTGTTTTTTTTCTAGAGAAAAAAACTGCAATTTTATTATGTAAACAAGGAATAAAATTACATTCTATAGACACATCTTATGTGTATGCAATCTTGATAAAAAAACATGTCTATTACAAAGGAAATCATTGGACGAAGAAGGATCAGGGTATGAAATCTTGGGTCAAAAAGCCCTAGACCACCAAGCAGAAAGATTCAAAATGAGCAAGGCACATGGACCCGACCAAAAATAAAAGCAGGGCACACAAGCCCACATAACCCATATAGGGGTAGAAAATAACATAAAAACTAGTCGACTCTAGATATAAACTGATATAAAACAAAGGTTGGGAAAAAAATTCATGCCACAACAAAACAACGAAAAAGGGGAAAAAAACCCATCATCAAAAAATAACCAAAATTAAACAAGATTCAGGCACAAGCCACCTAGCTAGCTTAGAATAGAGATCTCGAACTAGGCATTGGAGAAAAAATTTGGGCCACAAAAAACCTATAGAGAAGCCTCGTTTGAAAACCTTGCAGCGAGCAGAGATGCCGACACCAGAGAAAGCTTGGGAAGTTGCAAGAAGAAGTTGTGAGATGGATATTATAAGAATAAGAGTAGAGACCAAGCCAAAGAAAAAGGCACACCAATAAATGAAAAAAGCCTATGTTGAAACAGAAGAAGACCACCCAAAAACCATAACCCACCACATAATAGACCAGCTCCAATGGTTGATGAAAAGCCCTGGATAGAAGAGACATGAAGAAGATTTCCAAACAAATGATGTCCACCCAACCCTACTCCCCCTTGACTCTTCCACAGTGGACCATGAAAACATGGGACAGAGAGAAACCGAGAAAAATAAAAATAGCAAACCACAACAGATAAAACTTGTCTAACACAATGCAGATAGAACCACAAAACAGGATTTGCACTTGTAAGAAGAAGGTGACGTGAAAAAAATTGGAAAGGGAGGCATGAAGAAAGGTCGAAACAACTAGGGTTAGCCGCGCCAACCCCGCTCCCTCAACTTCAATCAAACTCTCCCATAAATAACATTAGTTTGTGTTAAATTAAATTATTAATGAACAATTATTGGGAAATTATAATACGCTTGAATCTTGGTAAAAGTTAAACTTTTCTATTGAGACAAATGTAATAGTATTCTATATTGGTTTTCCCTTATTCCTTGAATTGTTAGAGTATTTCTACTATGAAATTTTGGTGTGTAATATTAGATATTAAAATTATTTTTATTAAAAATAAAGATACAAAATTAAAGTAAGAATAATAATGTAGCTAATACAACCAAAGAATGAAAACAAATGAAAATAACAAAAATTGGAATAGATAAATTCCTTAAAAGATCATATCCACC
The DNA here is from genome assembly GCA_000404065.3 of Pinus taeda. NCBI lineage: Eukaryota > Viridiplantae > Streptophyta > Pinopsida > Pinales > Pinaceae > Pinus > Pinus taeda. Next base: position 311,336 of record APFE030650475.1, on the reverse strand, counting down.
TTTCATTATCTCATCCCTTACAATTTACACAATGATTTTATAGTATGATACTGGTTGTAATGGAAATCCAAAAAAAAAAAGATTAATTAGTTGACCAAGAGAAAGTATCAGAGGTACATGCTCAAGTTACTAGAAGATGGCTTACAAATATGAAATATAGGGAATCGTGTTAGATTTCATAATATACAACTTTAATTCATGAAAAATTGGCAAAAGAAAAATTTACATTTTTCTAATTGTAAAGTGTTACTTTCCCTCTAAAATGCAATGCATATGTTCACCTTAAAACAATTATTTAGTATATAAATGATCTAGTCTCTTGAACCAAATTTGTATAAATGTAAGTAATATTTTCTTGCTATGCATCACTACATTCCATATTTTTTTATTTAATTTTACAATTTGAAAAGTCAATAAAGGAATTAATGTCTTGAAATTATGAAGTCAAGTGTTACGGTCAAGTTAGAGAGTATTAACATATGCAATCAATTTTTTCAAGTTTCAAGTTTGTGGATTTATGTCCATAATTGTGCATCATATAACTTGTTTTCTAGATGGGAAAGGAAATAAAAAATTGTGGGGGAAATAAAATAAGACTTATTATTTTAAAATTATGATCTATGTACAAACAAAAACCATTAAAAGATGCAAAACAATATTTTTTCCTTAAATAATGCATATTTTTAAAATATAAATATAAAGATTTATAAACCCATGTGATCTAGTTAGTGAATATCTAGATAATATTTAATATGTAATTGAAAACAAAGATAAGAATAGGGAGTTGGAAAAATGGACGTGTGTTTATTTATGTGAGTTGATCCTATAGGTTTTTCAATCTAAATCTAGAATTAAAGAACCCAACATTGTTTTTTAATATATATCCCACTTACCTAAATTAATAACCATGTATAGTGAAGGCCCTTAGGCCCATCACCATTATGTAAAACTAACAAAAGGTACCTAAAATATCAGTTGTGGTTAAGGACACTAGAGAGAATGCATGTGTCGTGGTTGGAAACCTTGATCATAGCGCCTAAAGTCTACAATGTTCATTTTACTATGTGAGAAACATTTTTTCCTTTTCAACCATCGTTTAGGCCCCTAGACCCCTCACTACTACCCAAAACCAATTAATGGTAGCCACTTCCCACTAAAAGGCCAAAGATCTCATAGAAAGGTCCTATGTTGCGTTTCAATTCATTTTTCATCATGCTTAAGCCCTAAAAGCTTTGGTAAATTCCTAAGGCCCTCTTTATTCTTCCCTGACCATTAATAAGATACACATACCCATCAATTTTACTAAAAGCATCACAATGTCTCATGATAAACCACTCATTTTCACAAGATTCCTAAAAGATGTAATATTTTCTCAAATGGAGGTGTTTTCCACGGTGATTGAGACTATGAAGCATCATTTTGAGCATAAGGTAATTATTTTCAACTCATAAGCAGGGTTAGAACTATAGACCCATTCTTGGTTCACAACTAACATAATCATGGTGTCCGTTAAACACTTGGAAGAAATTGGTAACTAACAGATGTCTAATGTGGCGGTTCAAGGACATGTCCATGTTGCTTGCGCTTGATAATAAATATTTAAGGCCATAGAATCGTATTCCCTCGACTATAGTGATATACTTGCAACATCAATGATTCCTAATTCAAGTGCATTAATCAACTCAAATGTGAAAGAATCCCTAGAGAGAGCTTAAGTCAATGTTTCTATGTGTTGTTGATAGTGCTCGATCTCAAGAGGGTTTATGTAGGGGTTAAGGTCACTAGTTTCCACTCAACCATACTTATATCTCAATACACATTTCCACTACATAAGGCTTACTTGTGGTGCTTGTATCCCACTTAGAGGCAAGAGAACCATAAAATGTTCCTATATATTGGTTTTTGGTTTCATAAAACATTTGAGCTTAACATATTTTTCTTCAATATCCCTATAGCCAGTCAAATAAAAATATCAATATTAATGGGTATATAAATAATATCCCTTAATATGTATGAATCCACGAGATCCCCTCTTGTAAGAAATTCTCTTAAAAATAAGTTTGCGAAAAAATCATGCAAAGTATGGAGAACAAATTATCTTATTGGACATTTAGAACACTGAACCTTACTATTAGACTTACCTTTCTTAAATCAGTTGTGCAAGCCATCCCTATGTACCTATTTTTAGCCCTTGTAGCCCCTAAATCCATTCTAGAAAAGCTAAGAAACATACAAAGATCCTTCCTTTTGGGGGGGAGGGGGGAAGGGAGCTAAACAACAAAAAAAGTGGACCCTTATCACTTGGGAAAAACTATGATATCCTAAGAACCTAGGGGGCCTGGGAATGGGAGGCCATCAAAGTTATCTAGATTGAAAGTTGCTCAGACTTGTTGACATGCCTAACTAGTCCCCTCTGTATCCGTTATCATTTTTGTTTATATCTCGTCTCACTAACATAGACAAAAAATAATTTTTTTAAGTCATTAATACTTTACACTTCATATGGCATGGATACATGGAGCATCCAACAACCATGGTCTTGTTGTTAATTATTAACGTAAACATCCATGAGCATCCTACTGCTCAGGTCCTACTATGACCATCACATAGACATCCAAGGAGCATCCCATCATGGATCATCTTTAGAGACGTAGTCCTTCTCATTTGAAATTTCAAAGTATTTCTTATTTCAAATTTAAAATTCATACATAATTACTTCCATCAAGAATATATGAAGAATTTAATGTTATGAAACTTCTTGGACAGGGTAATCATTTAGATTTATGGCTAGTCCTGAACTAGTGCATTAGAGAAATTTTGAGGTCTAAAATGGGGCTCAAAACAAAAATGTACATCCAAAATAAACTTTATAAGAACTAATAGGATTCAAGATGGTGATGTTAACCATGGGGGATGATGGAGTATCCATAAAAAGTATGTAACATGGGTACTCCTTAGATGATGAATTAAATTATGCATCCAATGAGTGGCCCCACTCGAAATTTGAGTAAAATCATAGGGAGATAAGTTGAAAATATGAGATGAAAAACTAGTTTTTTCTTTTTTCCCTTTAAATTTTGATGATGTGGTCTAATCTTATTTTACTATTTCCACTATTATTTTATAATATTCCTTAGGAGGCCCATTTTACACCTCAAAAATTCTCTAAGGGCTCTTCATTGATCCAAGTGCAGAGTGCCTTATGTCAAGGATTAATGAAGATAAAACAATCGGTGATTTTAGAGAACTAGGGCAAAGATTGACAGAAGAGATTTCATCCTTTTTAAATATTAAATTCAATTTAGATTTTGAAATAATTGCTGCTTATGGTAGTTTAAATCTTATATTTTTCAAGCATTCAATTGAGGATGCCATCGTTAGCTTTTCCTTAACTGATACTACAATGAAGCCCTATATTGAAAACTTGTACACCTATATGTCCATTTCGGGGCCTCATCTAAGATATTTGTATAGTTCAAATGCTATGTTCAACTCTAGTTTATCGGGATTAAAAAAAACTGAAATGATATCCTTGTATGCATCAACTAACATTTAATGACGAGACATATATTTAGATTTTCTACCTTTTTAAGCTAATTTAAGAGAAACAATTCTAGTATTTTCATAATTTTACTTTCCTCTCCATAGGATTGCTATGTCCATTATCATTATGTACAAATTAAGTTATGTCATGAAACAAAAAGGATTATAAAAAAGGACTAGATTATAAATCCATGCGAAAATATTCCCTGAATTATATTGTCAACCATGGCAGTTGTATGTTCCATGTATGCACCATCTAGTTTGTTGAGTTTTTGTTTTGTTTTTTATTTTTTTTCATAATTAACCTGATGCCCATCTTTGTAAACAAATACGGATAGGTGGGCTTGAGTAACCATGTAAGAAGGTTTTGATAATCTGCAATTGGGATAAGGGTTGTCTTGAAAGACCCTAAAATCCTCAACGAAACACTAGGAGCCAAAAATTGGTGGTTGTGGCTTAAAAACCCAAAAGCTTTAGGGAGAAAAGTATGGAAGGAAAAATACACAATGAGAATAGATGATAGTCTGCTAATTTGGATGCGGGGTGGAATTAAGGGATCTCATCTTTAGAATTCGACCTAGAAGAATAAACACCTGATTCAATCTCACATGTTTTTGGGAAATCAGGGATGGAATTTATCCCTATTTTGGGAGGATTCTTAGTATCAATGGCCCAAATTGGAAAAAGGAGAGTTGAATGAGTTAAAACTTCATTTGATATCTCAATATGGAGTAGTGGTCCAACAATTTTAGGTGCAACCTCAATCTCAACAACAATGGAGGTAGTGGGGGAAGTGCGCACAATGGCCAATGAACATAAACTTATAAACAAGGAAGCTATCACAAAATAAATAGAAAACATAAGAATTAAAATCCAATATAGGAAATATATCCTCTGTAGGGACATTGGCCTATAGGATATTTCATCTTAAAGAGTCTTACATAATACTAGCTAGTTAAAAAGGACACCCCAACAAAAGTAAATGGAAAAAGTTATGGGACTCCAAAGTTTGGCACAAGGTGACCCTCTTCCTTTGGAGTCTCATGCCAAAAAAAAATTAACCTGGGGAATCTTCAAAAATAAGGGTTTTCAAGGTCTAGGTAGATGTAGGCTCCGTTGGAAAAGCATAGAAACGACTGAGAATCTACTTAACAATTATGGATTTGCATAAAAGATATGGGATGGATTGGACATAATTTTCAAAGAATAAAATTGGAATAGAACCAACATTCATTCAGTAGTTGAAGAATGGAACTCTCGACATTTTACAAGTGCTATAGTGAATAGAGCATGGAAACTTTTCCTAGAATTTATTATGTGGCAATCACCTCGTGCTAGCTTCTTAAAATTAAACTTTGATAGGGCCTCTATGGGTAATCCTGGCCTTGCTAGTTTTGGAGGGGCATTTAGAGATGATAATGGATAAATTATTCACATTGATGTGGTAAATATAGGCATTGACACTAATAATGTGTTAGAAATCTCATTCTTGGAGCATTGCGCAATAATAGCCAAACGTCTTAATTATAAAAAATTGTAATTAAAGGGGATTCTAAAACTATTTTCCTAATGAAAAAAACTACAAAATGGATCCAACGCCCCCAAGGTCTCTAATAACTAGAGACTAATGGCAAACTTAATAAGAATCAAAGTCCTCTTAAAAGTAATAGGAGCCCCTATACTATCACATATACAAATAACTAGAAATGAGCTGGAAGAAAAACTAGCCAACGAAGGTCTGCACTATAAAGAAGATATGTTGGAAAAAAAAGTTGGCTTCATCCTCTTCTTGACACACTAAGGACCATATGCAAAGAAACTTCAGAAATGAACAAAGCTGCCCATTATGGATGTGCATCTAGTGGGGAACCTCCTTGCATTGACATGATGGCCATCTATTTAATATGGGTAGTAAGTTGTCCATCAAATTGCACTTTGCATGGCCTAGCGTATAACTACAGCTACATGGTAATTTGGTTAGTTCGTGGGAAGGCATTGTAATGATAAACTTCATTGAATGGGAGTCCAGAAAATGATAATGTGTTCTAAATTTTGAATGGAGGAGAACTCAAGCAAAGATTATGGTGGGGAGGGAATAACATATCATGACAAAGGATAAAGTGATGGAGATAGTGAAGGGAAGGTTGAAACTCTCATTATAGTTTATTACGTTCCATTCCACTATTTCTCATGGGAACTCCTAGCTTTTTACAATCATGTTATTTTTCAAATATTATAGGTTTGGAATGAAGGGAAGTCAATGTCAATCTCGCAATAAAAATTTTGTTGCATGTAGGATTGACAATATTTTTCAGCTAGAAAATACTCACTCTGGGGCACACTACCTCTAGTTTGTTGAAAATTTGACGAATGAGTCTCATGTTAACTATAATTGTATTTTTTGTTCTAGACATGTTTCTACAAGATTTGTGGATTAATCTTCTTCTATATATTTATCCCCTCTATGAGACTTTTAATTCTAGGAGGTGTGTTTTTAGGACTTCAATTTGAGCTTTTTTTCCCTTCATTTTATCCCCTACCTCCAATGTTTCTCTTTGTCAGGAGTGCCCTACTCATTGTTAAGTTGGGTTATTCTTCTCTAGCCTCCTAGTCACCCTCCTTGGCACCCCTCCTGAAGTTCCTACTATCTCTCTTTCATCTCCCTAGTGTCCTTAGATCATGGCAAGATGTTGTCTCTCCTCTTCTCACCATGGAGATAGAAGAGAAAAATCTGGCCCCACCCTTGTCCCTAACCTTGCTTCTATGACCTAATACAAAGAAATTATCCCTAGAGTAGTCCAAAGACTAATCTTCGATGTGAAAGAAAAAAATTGAGAATCCAAAAGGTTCATTCCAGATAGGAAAGTGGACCATGGAAATAGTGAATGGATACTTAATGTGGGAAACTCTACCATATAATTCACCTCCTCTTACATGAAATTCGTTAATATTTACTACCATATCAAAACTCTCATGGGAAGAGTTCTTACTGACAAAGTAGACTCTTACTAGGAAATGACCATCTACATGGAAAAATTAACGGAAAATGTGGATAGTTAGGAATTTCTCCTTTCTAGCCAAGAAATTGACAAACTTTGAATTCTCTTTGAACAATGGCAATGAGCTCCATTCACTGACTTCGATGGAATCCCCAACTGAATGATGATCAAGTGATCGAGATCATTCAAGAAGAATTCTATGATGTTGTAGTCATTGTCATCTTTATCAGCTTATGGTTTATTTTAGTTTTTTGTTTTACATCCATTTTGAGAGATGATTTAGCATATTATAGAATACAAAATGGTAAAATTTTGAACTTATGCTATTGGTTTAGTTCCCCAAGTAGCAAACTAATAGCTAGCAATGACTATCTAGTGATACATTTAAGCTTTTTCAAAAATGAGTATTTAAATTACTATATAGTGTTTTTTTGCACTAATTCACTTAAAAATTATTTCATACATGTTAGATGGTTATAATGTATGCTAATTGAATATGTATATGAGTTTTTCAAAAATATATATGAATATCGATTCATAAAGGTTATAAATTGTGTGCTTATAAAACGGTCAAATATAATAAGTTTATATATATGTTAAATGGTTATAATGTATGCTAATTGAATAAATATATGAGTTGTTCAAAAAAATATATGAATAGTGATTCATAAGGGTTATAAATTATGTGTTTATTGTTAGAAAATTATATATTACAGAGAAATGAAACACATAAAATATTGCAGAAATATAAACACAAAAAACACATAAAACAAGAGAGACACAGATATATGTGGTTCACCCAATTTGGGCTACGTCCACGAAGAAACAACCAATCCTTCCTTTATATTACCCAGCAAAATGAAGAGATACAACCTACAACAAATCCGCGGTAATTCCCTTTTTTCTCTCACACAATCTCCACTCTCTTTCTTGCTCATAATACACATATGTTCATCTGCAATACAATGCCCTCATATATAGTGAGGGGTTTCATTTTAGGGGAAAAAACCCTAAATTAAACATAAATTCTACCATCATATCGTTCGCCTAATAAACGACCCATATTGACTACGACCCCCCTTGGATCCCCTTGGCGGCGACCAAACGGGTAATGTTTCTGCCGCATTACGAACTGGGGTCCAATGTGGCGATACTCTGAATAAAGAAGATATTCAGGTTGCACACCCAACATTTATAAAATGGTTATATATATATATATATATATAATTGTCCTTTTTAATTTAATTAAAATTAATAATATAATATGTAAAAATATGTAAAAATATTAAATTAAATTAAATTGAAGAAAATGAATACATTAAAATAAAATTACATGTTATAATTTTTTACTTTTCCATTTAATTAAGCAATTGTTGAAGTTTAAAATATGTAAAAGTTAGTAAAGTGTTGTCACTGCGACAAACACCTTCCAAAATTTTGCCTATACTTGAATTTTGAAGCCTACCATGGATCTTGATATCGACCTTTCCATAGTCACTTCTAGCTCTGTTAACTCTTTGAGCTCTCTTTTAGATTGGAAGTGTCAAAGTCACTTGTTCACACATTCTTAGTCTGTAACAAGTCCATGAGCGCATTCTTTTATGCAATCTTGAACAAGCATAACACAGTCCATCAAGATTGTACCTATGCGATATCGCAAGTGTCGTTTGCACATTTATTTTCATATAGCAAGTGTCGTCTTTTGGCTTGGGAATTGCCGCTTATCGTGTAAAGTGGAGTTTTGGTTTATTTCAAGCAGAAATATTTGTGATAATGAGTTTTTCTTATCATGTAGACATGTTCTGCATTCATTTCCAAATTGTCACACAATGTCGTACAAGTGTTGCCATTGTCATGGTAAAGTGTATCTTTAGTGTTGCACTTGGAATGACTTGTTGCAATGTTGTTTCATTGAGGAAAGTATGTTTTTCATGTGTTCTAAGTGTTCCATGTTGTTTCTTCAAGTGAACTAAGTGTGTGATCATGTTCAAGTCTCTCTTTGATTTAACTTCCTCTTAGTGATCCAAGACTTAGTCAAAATTGGAAAGACTCTCAACTGGGCCACTCAGCCTCATCCATCCCTCTTGAATTGTGCATTGCATAGTATCAGTCCTAAAGTAGCAGCCTTTTCTATTGGAACTATGAAATTCATAGTCTCTTCCTCCCGGAACTATTCATTTCGCAAACTCAATGCTCAAGCCCATCCCTTAAGTCCTAGAACTGTGCAATCTTTCTCTCTAGCCAAGCCAGCATTGTGCATTGCATAGTCTCAGTCCTCAAGCCTCAGTCTTGAGCTCCTGAACTAAGAAAATTTGCAATCACCTGGCCTCATGTCCTTCTAGTACTTCACATTTCTCAATTTCAGTGCTCAAGGCCAAGTCGTGGCCTCCAAAATTGTGCAATCATGCCCTCCAGCTAGGCCTAAATTTCACATTGCATAGTATCAGACCTAGAGCCTAGCCCTTGATCTCTTGAGTTATGCAACTGTGTAGTCACCTGGCCACCTCTTCATTTTAGAACTACGAAGATGGCCGAAATAGTGAAAAACCCCTCAACCTAGCTCATTGACTCCCAAAAATGCAGAATTTTCTTGCCCATTCCATCTCGAATTGTGCATTGTGCAGTATCAAGGCTCAAGCTTCACCCTTGACTACCTAATCTACACAAGTATGCAGTCACTGAACCTCTCCCTCAAGCTGTCACCTAGTTCCATCTCAAGTAGTGGATCATCATGCCACATCTAAGATGAAGGGTTTATCGGACTGATGTCATCTTGTCTTGAGTGTATTACAAATGCAGGTACTCTATAATTCTATGGCAAGATGATAAAGAAGGGAATGGATAAGGAGGCCATGCCAAAATACACTTTATTAGTTGCAAAGACAAGTTGATCAATCAAGAGAAAGCAAAAAGACATCAAGTTGAGACAACAACTAGAGATCAAGTTCCATTGAATATTCCTCATCTCTAAGTGGCCCATTTGGAGAACAAAGAAGAAGATCGTGACCAATATTTTAGAAGACACAAAGCAAGAAACAACAACTAATGGCTTAACTTTTCCATGTCATCATGCAATCCATGTCAATAGTGTCATGTCATGCCTTGTCATGAGTCGTCATGTGCCACATCATTATGGTGGATTATGTAATTATCTATTCAAAATGTATTATAAAGTGCAAGTCCAAAGGAAACATATAGAATATGAAGTCATGAAAATTTGAAAATTCATAGGAAGTTAAATAGTCATGAAGGTAGTCAAAGAGTTACAAGGAGGTGAAGCAACACCCCATTGGTTATATATACACCCTCATTGTATGAGAAAAGGAATTTTCACCTTGGCTCCTCCTGTAAGGCATTAGAGAGACAAGCTAGTTCTTTTGGGGAGCAAGGAGTGGCTCCAATGCTCCACTATTGAGGCTAGTGGTGTTCGTTGTATATATGTTTCTTGTTACTTTTACTTAATATTAGAATCCCCATGGCCACATGTTCTTCTTGCATGGATTATGAATACTTGTAAGACTATTCTGTGGATGTTGGTAATTCATGTTTTCTTTCAGTTGTGCTAAAGTAGTTGAACTATTTCGGTTATTTTATTACTAACCATATTGAGAATGTGTTGTAATGGTTGCTATAATTGTCTCATACTTGTGGACTATTATGTTGGATGTTAGGAAAACATTTCTTGTTTATAATGGTTGCAATGATTGTCGCACCTTGTGGACTATTCTGTTATATGTTAGACATATCTTTTCTCTGTTTGTGTGTCTCTACTAGAGTGGTAACGTTACCTCTCTCCTATAGGCTCACTTTCCTTTCCCTTCGTAGTAGAATAATTTTGACACACATATAATCGAACACTCGCCAAGCATACTCACTTGTTGATATGAGATTACATGTACATAACTCTCTTGTGCTGAACTTTGTAGCCAAGGAAAACCTATAAGGATACATGGAAATTGGGTTGATATCCCAAATGGGTCTACTATTCCAAATGGTGTGAGGTCTAATTGGGACTTCACATTGGGGAGACCCCCTTGGTTGATGTATTTCCAGCACCGTAAAAAAATGGCGCTAGAAGGAGGGCCAGATGACAGGTTGTGCATGTTGAGTCTGTTTTGAATCTCTTATCATAAATGGCTCATCCTAAAATCATACTCCCAAGGTGTTTTTCCAACCTATCCCCTGGTAAAATATTAATCCCTTATGAGCCTCTTTATCACTTGTATCAATTGAAGTTTAATGGTAAGGATGTGTTAGACCCACGTGGAATATGAGGAGACATGAATGATAAAATAGTGAATTGATTTTACTATTAACATAGACTTGCATTTATAATACATTATTGTGACTGTTGGATTCATCTTCCAACGTCTCTTGGACTTGTTTAACTGTTCAGTTCCCACACCTTAACCCTTGGCAGATTAGGTGTCCAACATCCCCCCCCCTTAATCTGAAGGGGTATGTATGATTCCAAGAAGAGAGCCATAATACAAAATGTGAAAAACTACATGGCAACACTAAGTTGAATGTGCTCTCTAAAATGTTGGTATAAGGTGGTGGTTTAAGGATGACCATCAACACTGGAATGCTTAGTGCAGTTCCCGAAACTCTTACAAATATGGAAAGAAGCTGAAATCTTCTACTAGAGAAAGTGCTCCTAATGCTTTGAAGAGGGAGACCTTCAACCTCGAAAAGGGAGATCTACGACCTGCAATGGTTTATGGATGACCACAAACTTTGGAATGCTTAATTCAATTCCTGGAACTCTTCCAGAACTGACAAGAAGCTAAAGTATTCTGCTAGAGGAAGTGTCCCCAATTCTTTGAAGAGGGAGAAGCTCAACCTAAAAAGGGAGGTCTCAACCCCACATAGATGGTTTAAAGTTGACCACCAACCAATGACATGCTCAAAGGAATCTATGTCTCTAGATACAACTTTGCATCTAGTATGGCAAGTTGTGGCTTAGGCCTACTTGATGTGGCTTTGAAGCTTGTATATGACCATCACTTCCCCCATGTCAGATATAAGGTGAGATGATGGAGAAAAACCAACTGCAAGATTGTTTAGTACTATAGAACAAATTATGACATATGATTGAAATATCTTCCTGGTTGTTGAAGCACATTTCCAAGAAGTGATCCATCCAAGATGAATCTTTGTTCTTGTAGCAGGCTTGTTTTTAAAGCATTTGTGTGAAGAATGAGTACGCTGACCACAATGTTTGCATGGATGAAGATAAAAAAAATGATCTTTCATATGGCCAACTCGGTCACAATGTTGGCATTTAACAACTTTTGGTTGTGAATGTGGAGGAGCAGAATCTGGAACAGGTGAAGGTGAGCCTCCATGAAGAAATCCAACACTTTGAAACTGAATGGGCTTGGAATAGTTTGAAATATGAAAGGATGCCTCCTTATCATATCCAAGACTTGTTACATGCTTGTTTTGGACAAGCTCTTCCCAAGGTCTGATGATTGGCTTCGGAAGTGTAGACTGAACTTCTACACCTGCTCTTGAGTTGGGTACCGCGTTAGCGGTTTCTCGTTGTTGATGGGAGTATGTCTCAATATTGAATAAAAGATTGTTTTGAATAGAGGAAAATGGTTTAGAATGGAAACTTTTTTGTTGAATCTCATCTTGTTGAAGTTGTGATTCAAGTTGTAAGAAATCATTTTTATCTTGTGCATTTTGTATACAGGTTTGAATGTCAATGAGAGTGATTTTGCTGATGTTTACCATATCATCAACATTGGATTGTATTAAATTATTCAGAAACTCTAATGCATCATCAAGTCTAGTCATTTTTTTTTGTTGAATGTTGCTACCCATACTCTACACTAAATCTCTACAATGAATCATGATAAAAAACAACATGAATATGCTATGAAACAACCAGTGCAATCAACTAATCTATACACCAGCACAATCCTAAAATATGAACCAACTTAGTTAATATACCATGAATCTCGCAATATATCAATGCATGTATAAGAACCATTTATTGAACATCAATGTATGCTATCACTCTCCAACATACCTTATGGCCTTAAGAGAGAACTCAACGCATACCATTCAATGTACAACATAATGAAACCACCACATCATACCCAACATTTAAACAACCATCCACAGGAAACATATCTATATATATATATAGATATATATAATATAATATATATTAATATATATATATGATAGATAGATATAGATAAGATATATATGTATGTATGTATTAATACATCAAACACACACATAGAAAAACACACAACACATATATATATATGTACATTTACATAATGCATACAATATCTAATATCTATCTATATATAATATGTATTATATACAATACAATACACACATATATTATTTATATATATTATTTTATATTATATATTAATTATATATTTTATATATATTATATATATATATTATTATATATATTATTTACATATTTTTATCTAATATTAACATATATCATATACATAATACATATACATATAACATAATACATATACATATACATATACATAATACATATACATATAACATATACAATATACATATACATATACATATATATATATATATATAATATATAAATAATATATAATATATACAATCATGCAACATACCATAATTTACAACCCTCAAAAACTTTAACACAGAGAGAAACAATGCATAAATCCGTCTCTCAATAACATTATTATGATCCAAGTCTTAAAACATAAAAAAATAAAGGAAGTAGTCACCACCACTATCTGCCATGGTTGTTGCAACATCTCTGTTGGCATTTACATATGTTGTTGCTGCCCCTGCCCATTATTTGTTCAATACCCCACGATCCAATAGAGAAATGGAAGTGGAAATGACAATGGCAATTCTAAGAAGATGCCACCAATCCCAATCTCAACCAGAGGGTGCCCTATATTGTAGAAGGGATGTAACCCTCATATCTCTGGCATATTCTGCACCTATAAATGCGAGTATGGATGAGGATTACTCAAAGGAGATGAAGGAGGCGATAAACCATTGATTTGGAAAATCCAACCCCAACACAAGCACTGCTATAGCTGCTGTGAGGGAGAGATTCAACCATTGGGTGGCCAAGTAAAAAGGGAGAAGCAATTAGCAGGCAAGACCTCTTTTAGAAATAACAACCAACATAACTGGGTTTACCACAATGCTTTCACTGCACCAACTTATCACTAAATAATATTCAACAATGGATCTTTAATGTTTGTATAAAGCAAAAAATCAATTGTGGTTGAAACGCCATTGCAGGTCCTCCCTTGTTCCTTGGAAACCAATAGGCACAATGCCAAAAAATATCACACAATCCCAACAAACCAACAGAAGAAACGGTCAAGGTCGAAATTTAACACAAACCATGCCATTTTTTTACTGGTTTGGGTCGTGACTGCTAAAGAAATAGTCATGTAAGATCACTAATAATGGTCCTAAGAGATAGAGGGTAGGTTCGCTTTGCCAAAAAACACCTGATACACAAACAAAAACAGGCTCCACCGGTGCAACGATATTACATAATTGACAATCTCTGCATGCAAAAATAGTACCATAAATAGTACCATGAATGATGGGAGTGGGGAGGTATTAACCGGTGCAGGATTCAATGTATTGGTATGGAAATTAATATCTATTATAGCCAATAGTTATATATTATAGCGGTGTGCGGAAGGGGTCGGTATGCAGGTGTTAGATATTAAAACCATAGTTGATGCAACATACAACATTCAACACGGGCAGTCTATAATGGGAAACATTTAAAAAATGGTGGATTACAACATTCAATGTATGGTTGACAAAGCTCATAATAATATATGGGAGCGGAGGTATATCAGAGTGTGGTATTACAAAGCCATGAAGGGTGGTTTCGACGGAGGGTGATTGCATTTTATATCACAAATGAAATACCACCAACGGGTGAAGCTTCAATGGAGCCACAACAATATATGTACTGGACAACGTGGAGGTATGCCAATGTTATATGTAGGAGAAGAGGTGACAATCAACACAGTGTGTTCATTAATACGACAGAGGAATTATATATTAAATTGACAATTTGATATAATACAATACCACAGTGGAGTAATACTAGTGATATATTATGCAGGTTCCCAAACTTCAATGTAGTCATAGTCACAACATCTTCAGTTGACTAGTTGTTCTCACCACACCACAACACCTTCAGGAAAAATCAAAGGGATAATTCTACATAAAGGTAGAGAAATGCCCAAAATCATTACACCACAAAACTAGTGATTCAAATTTGAGCAGGGAAGGAAGGAACTCGCTCTGATACCATGTTAGACCCATGTGGAATGTGAGGAGACATGAATGACAAAACAATGAATTTCTTTTGCCATTAACATAGATGCACATTTATAATACATTCCTATGACTGTTGGATTCATCTTCCAACATCTCTTGGACTCCTTTGACCATTCATCTCCCACACCTTAACCCTTGGCGGATTAGGTGTCCAACAGGATGGAACATCCATAATTGAGCACATTTCTATTTTTTTTAAATTTTGCAAACATTACGAAATCAATGATGAATATATTACTTGTGTGGATCTCTTCCTCACCCTTGAAGATTGTGCTAATCGGTGTTGCCATATCTTACCATCTACTTCCATCCATTTTTTTCATCATTTCCTCAAGAAGCTTTACTAAGCCTTCGATATATATGATTACCGAGATGTTCTTAAAAGAATCAATCAGCTAAGAATGACCCCTAATGAAATAGTTGAGGATTTATTTGATCGTTTCCTTCACCTTTGTTATGAATTTCCTGAAGAAGACACAGATTGGGATTTATTTAAGCAAAAGTTTGAGCATTTGGTTCACATCTCTCTGCATGGTGAATCTAAACCTCCTAATGTTTCTACTTCCCCAACTCTTGTAAATCATGAGGCACCTCTAATTTCAGAAGAGAAATCTATGATTCCCTTTGTTCCTTGTCCTCCTCCCTTTTCAATTCTGATGTGGGTGCCTCCTTGCAATGATAATAAAGTTGGGAGATATTCTAATCAAATTCCTAATCCATCTTCTCATTTTTCTTCTGCTTTTCATGACTCAGATTTAATGGAGGAATTCCCATAATGGCTCATGAAGCCCATGGCGAAGAATAATTTCTCCATTTTGCAAGATGATGTTACTATTCATAACTCTAATCTCAAATATAATCTGGACTTCTGTTATCCTCCATCATCTACATGCCATGACTCTTTTTACCATGACTAGCCCAATCAATCAGATCTACTAGCTAGTTTTTCACACTCTCTTGATTTTTGAGTTGTTGGTTCAAATTGCAATCAAATACAAGGAAATCACATTACACGGGTAGAGGAGCAGGAAGGTGAATATGCTTTCAATCTTTCTTCTTTTTTTAAAATCCTCCATGTGAAGACAATGTGCTTCCATTCTTGGATGATTTTCAATCTCCTAATTTTAGTAGTTAATCAAATGCAATCAATTTTTTCAATCAATCCATAGCCTTGGGCAACAAACATTCTAATGATCAAGACTCTATTGATGTATGCGATCATAAATGCCCAGGTGTAGCATTTGATCTGTTGGTTTCTCATGGAGACTTTACTTGAGATTTAGAATCTAATTAGGTGAAAGAAGATGTCCTTATCGAAACTTCCTTTTCATCTCACCATCCCTTGTGCTCTACCATTTGTGATGCATATACTTGCGATGGAGATACTCCATGCTCTTCAAGTTCTTCATCTGATGAGTTAACTTCTCAATTGATATAAGGTGGTGAGATTATCCACAATGAAAATGAAAACAACCAAATCATTGATTACTCTTTCCATCCCTCATCATCTCTTCCCTTACATGAAGACAACTATCAAAACCAAATTTCTCATCAAATTTCTCTAATTCATACATCTTCAAATTTGTGATCATTGAATATTTCTACTTGAGTAATCTGGTTGTTGAAGTTGAAAATTTTGGTCAAGTCAGTGAGAGAGATGGCTACCATATGATGAGTAGTGGTCTTATTGAAACCAGTGGTAGCAGCTTTCCTAACACCATGCACAATTTTCCTCAATTTTCAAGATGTGATTTTACAATCCTTGAAAGTTTCTGGATTTATCGGGAAGTCGAGGCACTTCAACATCCATTGATGGTTATGTCAAGATATTGCGACTTTGGTAAGCCCACCAAGCTAAGTCACATCTGGTTTCTCTTGCACAATCCTTCTCTTTTCATGGTTTCACTCAATGTAAATCTATTTTTGAAAGAGTATTAGTATCTCAGATATAATATTTTGAACTTTCGATATTTGGTTTCTGATTAGATTCAAGAATCTTCTTCATTTGATCTATCTTCATGCAAATCTCTCACATCAAACTCAGGTTTAGAATGTGTATCTCTCATAGAGTCATGGAATTGTGAAGTTGATTATTTCAAATATTATCTTTAGTTGAAGGGACCACGCTTATCAGATTCATTTCATAATAGTCAACCTCCTAGTTTTTCTTGCATTGCAAACCTTTTCCTTCACTGTACCTGAAATACTCTTGAGTAATAATGAATGCACGAGTAACCATGTGAATCAAATTCTTCTATGTTCATTATGTCCTGATCAGTCTCATGTGTTTTTGGTGCTAGCATTCCTTTTAAATTCTTTCGATGATTACAATTCTCATATAGTTTGTCTCCAGTTATAGGAAAATGGTGTGTCACATTCGGTATGTGAGGAAGTTGGTTCTATTTTTCAGAGCATTGCAAAGCTGCTCAAATTGATTTATCTTTATTAATGACAAGCTAGGAATCTGATGCTTTGATCATCCCATCTAATCATGATTTTGTCTCTGGTGACTGTCTTTTATCTTATCATTTTCCCATAAGTACATCCAATGATAGTTGTCTTACACCCTTCGATATTTATGGTTTCACATCACACTATATAGGTACTTGTCAAGCAGTTGGGACACTTCCACACTCGTTGATGGTTATGTCAAGTCCTCATTGTCTTGACATGTCTGCTGAATATGAACAAATCTATTTCTCCTCGGAAGATTCTCATTGTAATCCTATGCATCTAATTGAAAAATAATATTTTCAAAAATTTCAGGGTTTTCAAGAGGATTGTCATGAATTTTACGATTCAATCATAGAATGGTTGGAGAAATCTTACTTGCCAAGCTTCGTCGCAAATAGAAAGTTTTGATATTTCCTCGCACTTGCTAAGCAGTTCAGTGTAGATAGAGACACATTCATGAGAACCTTTCAAGGTTTGTTCAATGATGGTTCTCATTGAAAAGACGAGAATGTAAATTGGTTAGAAGTAGTGGCTATGGCCTACCTTTCTGCTAACATACAAGACCTTCAAATTTTTGTGCAAGTTATTTAGGTTCGTATCTTTCTGTTGCACATTACTTTATATCTATTTTAATTGTTCATATCTTTATGGATGCAGGTCGAGAACAACTATGGTGGCCATATTGGAACTTTCATTATACGCAAACCTAACCTTCTAGTTATTTAGGTTAGGAGTATTCTTAGATGCATTCTAGTTTCCCCTTTCTTACATTCATCTTGCACTTGCTTTTTTGTAGTCTTTATTTGTTTTCTAACTTTTGCTTCATGTTATAATTTGTCTTTGGTTTGTTCCATTGTTGTGTGCTGTATTTTGTTTTGTTTTCTTAAATAAGACTTTGCACGAATGATGTTCCCATTGGCTTGAAAGGTAATGTGGAAAAATATAAAAGTATTTGTGACACTGCAACATTTGGCTAACTCTCCATCATTCTTCCTTGTATTTGCTACAACTTTTGGTTGATGATATTCCAATGGAAAATACAATCCTTGAATTAGGAAATCCTTGTGTCAAACCATGATCTCCATGTTTATTATGGAAACCTAATTCCTACACTCAGAACTTTATGTTTTGGTGTTTTCAAGACAAGGGGAAAATATAAATGAGAAAACCAATATCATAGGTCTTATATATGCTTCTCTGAAGGGACAACCTCTCTTTCTCTCAATAAGTCAAGATCCCTCTTCCTCCCATGAAATAAGTGTCGATGCACAATCCTATATAAATAAATAAACAAAGGCGAAAGAAGAGAAAGGCTTCCTGCACAGAGAGGTGAAGCAAGCAACTCTTCCTGGGTACTATCTAGGATCGATAACAGTGGAGCAATGTTTGTGCTTTTGAAGTGACTCCATTGGGGTATTGTCCAGGCCTACTAGGAGCAGAGCAACACCAAAGATGAGAAACTATACTCTAAAAAACTAAAGCTCGTGAACTTCATTACCCTATCCTAATTCAAAACATTGTGTGATCGTTGACCTTATGTTTGTGTTTAACTAAGTAAATGAATTAAGGGGGCTATGTTTATGCACGGGGTAAGTCGGGAATCCATGGTAATCTGAATGATAAATCAATACTCCCTGAAGAACTAGACCTTACACGAAAGAATTGACTAAGGCACAAAAGCTGGAGTTTTACCACTGTGTCGCCAAGTGTTTTCACTGTGACAAAAACCCTCCAAAATTTTGTCTATACTTGAATTTTGGAGCCTACTGTGGATCTTGTGATCGACCTTTCTGTATTCACTTCTAGATTTGTTAAGTCTTTGAGCTCCCTTTTGGATTGGAAGTGTCAAAGTCACTTTCTCATACATGCCCAGTCCGTAACAAGTGCATGGACACATTATTTTACACAAGCTTGAACAAGCATAACACGGTCCATCAAGACTATTCCTATTCTATGTCCAATCTATGTCGATGTTAGTGCGCACTGACATTAACAATTTCTCACTTCTAGATACGTTTTTACTCCTATTTCGGTGACTTTTGCAAATTGTCACTTTACACACCTTTGTTTTCGCGAGTGCTGGTTTCATGTTTTTGGTTGTAACTTTTTCATTATTTCCATTTAATTAGTGTTTTTTTCATGTTATCTTCTCCCTAGCATGTCTTACTTTCACCATCGTTCACATATCGCAAGTGTCATTCGCACTTTTATTTTCATATAGAAAGTGTCATCTTTTGGCGTGGGAATTTCCACTTATCATGTAAAGTGGAGTTTTGGTTTGTTTCAAGGGGAAATATTTGTGATAATGAGTTTTTATTATCATGTAGACATATTCCACACTCATTTCGAAAGTTTTACGCATTGTCGCACAAGTGTTGCCATTATCATCACAAAGTGTCTTTTTAATGTCACACTTGGAATGGATTGTCACAATGTTATTGCATTGAGGAAAGTATGTTCTTCATGTGTTTTGAGTGTTCCATGTTGTGTCATCAAGTGAACTAAGTGTGTGATCATGTTCAAGTCTCACTTTATTCAACTTCCTCTCAGTGATCCAACACTTAGTCAAAATTGGAAAAACCCTCGACCGGGCCACTCAACCTCATCCAACATGAACTATGCACTGCAAAATCTCAATCCTCAAGCACCAACCTTGTTTATTGACACTATGCAATGTGCAGTATTTTCCTCCAAAAGCTACGAATTTCACAAACTTATTGCTCAAGCCCAGCCCCTGAGTCCCAAAACTATGCAATGTTTCGCTCCATTGAAGCCAACACTATGAATTTCACAGTCTCAGTCCTCAAGCCTCAGTATTTAGCTCCTAAACTATTCAACTGCATAATCACATAGCCTCTTGTCCTTCTAGTACTATGAATTTCGCAATTTCAGTGCTCAATCCTGGGCCTTGGCCTCCAAAAATACATAATCATGTCGTCCAACTAGGCCTAAACTCTGAAGTACACAGTCTCAAAACTCAAGCCTAGCCCTTGAGCTCTTGCGGTGTGAAACTAAGCAATCACTTGGCTTCCTATACCTTCTAGAACTGCGCAGTTGGCTGAAACAATGCAAAACCCCTCAACGTGACTCACTGACTCCTAAAATTGTGCAATTTTCTTACCTAGTCTGGCATGAATTATGCATTGTGGAATATCAAGGCTCAAGCTTAACCCTCGACTACCTAATTTGTGCAACTGAGAAGTCACTGAGCCTCTCCCTCAGCCTATCACTCAGTTTCAACTGAGTTAGTGGATCATCATGCAACATCTGAGACTATGGTTTTACCGAACTGATGTCATCTTTTCATGAGTGGATTACAAATGCATGTACTCTATCATGCTATGAAAAGATGATAAAGAAGGAGATGAAGAAGGAGGTCATGCCAGAATACACTTTACTATCTGCAAAGACAAGCTGATCAATCAAGAGAAAGCAAAGGGACATCAAATTGAGACAACAGCTAGAGATCAAGTTCCACTGGAGACTCATCATCTCTAAGCCATTTGGGGGACAAAGAAGAAGATCATGACCCATATTTTAGATGACACAAAGCAAGCAATGGAAAATAATGGCTTGACATTGCCATCTCATCATGCAGTCCATGTCAACAATGTCATGTCATGTCTTGTCATGAGTCATCATATGCCACAACAATATGGTGGATTATGTAATTATCTATTCAAAATATATTGTAAAGTGGAAATCCAAAGGACACACATAATATGATGAGTCATGAAAATTCGAAAAGTTAAAATAAGTTAAACAGTCATGAGGGTAGTCAAAGATTCACAAGGAGGTGAAGCATCACCCCATTGGTTATATATACAACCTCATTGTATGAGCAAAGGAATTTTCACCTTGGCTCCTCCTGTAAGGCATTAGAGAGACAAGATAATTGTTTTGGGGAGAAAGAAGTGGCTCCAATGCTCCATTATTGGGGCTAGCGTTGTTCATTGTAAACATGTGTCTTGTGACTTTTACTTAATATCAGAAGCCTCATGGCCACCATGTTCTTCTTGCATGGATTATGAATATTTGTAAGACTATTCTATGGATGTTTGCAATTCATTTTTTCTTTGATTTGTGCTAAATTAGTTGAACTATTTCAATTATTTTAGTAATTATCATATTGAGAATATGTTGTAATAGTTTCTATAATTGTCGTATCCTTGTGGACTATTTCACAGGATGTTAGACAGATCTCTCTTGTTTATAATGGTTGCAATGGCAGTCGCACCTTGTCGACTATTCTTCTGGATGTTAGACATATATTTTTTGTGTGTGTTTGTCTCTACTAGGGTGGTACTATTACCTCTCTCCTAGAGGCTCACTTTCCTTTCCCTCCGCAGTAGAAGAATATTGACACGCATACAACCAAACACTCACCAAGCATACTCAGTTGTTGATCTGAGATTTCACATGCATAACTCTCTTGTGTTGAACTTTGTAGCCAAGAAAAACCTATAAGGATAGATGGAATTTGGGTCGATATCCCAGATGAGGCTCCTATTCCAAACGATGTGAGGTATGATTGAGGCTTCACATAGGGGAGGCCCCCTTGGTTGACAAATTTCCAACACTGTCAACAAAGAGTAACTATGAGCCTAAACTATAAAAAATATTGTAATTGTAGGAATGTGTTAATCTTAATATTTTGAACACACAAAAAGGTAGTTTTACAAACTTGAAAATGACCTCTAAATTGGAAAAGAGTTTTTTATTAATTTATTGAAGGCTAATGAGAATTATTATTATATTTATTCACTTACTCTCTTGCATAGTTGCATGTCATTACAATTGTCTGTTTTGATTTCCCACGTGATAATAAATCATTAAAAGCATAAATACATGAGACTAAATAGTTAAAAACAAGAAAATTTACTTAAATGTTTTTGTGCTTGGAGATTCAAATGAAAAAGGCTTCCTAGTTTAATTTACTATTTTTGGTTAACAAATTGACATGGAGGTAAACATTTAAACACTAATCTGCAAGTCTCCTGCAAACAAGAGACAAATCTAAGCTTCAACTTGAGCCTATGTAGTGATTTAGTCTTCCAAAATTTATTCACACATTAATATTCCCCCTCCTATGAAGAGTGGCTTGGGAATAATAGTAATAAATAGTTATAGAAAAAGGAAAAAAGAAAAATAGAAATAACCCTACACAACCATTATTCACAAATCGATATGCTCCCTTCTTGTAGCTCAGTAATAATAATTGCAATATTTGTAGGAAAAAGAAAAAAACAAAAAACAAAAATAAGACATTTACTATTTAGAATACCACAAAAAATGTAAGGACAAACTATTTATAATAGGATAAAAAAAGAACTTGCAGAAACATAAACATCATATTAACCTCTTTTTGCGCGTGGAGAGGCAAAAACAGAAACATCATATAAACCTCTTTTTACTCGTGGAGTGGTGAATATCTTCAAGTCAAAGAAGAATGACTTCTTTCATATTCATAGAAGGCATTATTTTTGAAAGGTAGAAAAATTGGCATTTTCCTTTGCTCATATCCAAATTAATCTGGGGAAGAAATATTAGAATCCTCCAGTTCATAGCCATATGATATCCAATTTTGATTACATTTTACAAATAAAATGATTTGGTCATAAAATACCACTAATACCTGATCTGACTCCTTAAATTAGCTATTTTTATCTTACCCTTTGAAAAATATTCCTTCATTTCTTCCAAAGAGGACATTGTTGAGAGTATTTTTTCTTCCAAAGAGGAACTTGTAAAGAGGAAACTATCTATGGGATCTTATTAGAAGATATTTTGCCTCTGTACTAAATGTAAACAATTCCCGGGTTTTCTATTGCATTTCGGGCGTGGACTTAATGAAATATCTACACGATTTTGTCAAAAAAATAATCCTACATGAAGCAATATCTATGCAAATCTAATGTAATACCTAATTTTATATATGTCTTCTATTTGAGATCCAAGTTTTCATGGTAAATACTCATAATTAGACTTTCCCTCAACTGTGTGCCATTAAAAATCTACCCTTAATAGTTGTGGTACATGATATGATACCAATTAAGAAAAATAACACTTATAAGGAGAATCTCATAATATCAAAGTCATGGTTTAAAACTTCCTACTATATGAGAGAGAAGCTCCTTAAATTAGAAAAGTGCTAAAAAAAAGAAGTTAACAATGATACAATCTATCAAATATTACTATTAGAACATGATTAGAACCAATGAAAGAGAGTGTGATGAAAGTGATAGATATTTCTCTTGCAACTAAACCCTCACCATTAATCTCTTGTAGGGAAAATTTTAAGAGTGAAAAATTATTTTAAAATTTAGAAACCTTGTCGAATCTTGCTAGTCTCTAATATGCAAATTGTATATTTTTTAGCAATACATTTGTGACAAATATTCAAATTTATAATTATTTTATATAATCTCTATAAAAATTTGGAAATTTTTAAGGTAATGATTTGATAATATAAAATTTGGGTGACTCATTTTTAGAAAAAAAGTAAATTGGTGAATCTTGTTTTGAAAAAAATATGGAAAATTAACCCATCTGTGAATATGAGCCCTTAAAATTCTCCCTAATTCTTTGCATGCATTACATCTCCAAAAATGTTACCAACTTCACAAGAACTATACCGAGTTCTCGTTTTTTAGAGGTTTCATCAAACCATGATGTTGATGATGATTTTGAAAAGCACTGATGCAACATCACCATTTTTTTTTGAGAAGCATATTTTTGACACTTCAATTTTTTTTATATATATTGAGGATGTAGTTTTTTTAAATTTTGGTGATTTTCATGCCAATTTAAAAAAGTGTTGAAATCGTCCTTTTTTTTTTTGGGGGGGGGGGATGGCAATATTTCTGACACTTTAAATTTTCTTATGTATTAAGTATGGCCATTGTTTTTTAAATGTTGGGGATTTTCATGTTGATTTTGAAAATCATTAATGCAACATCAACCTTCTTTTGGGGGGCATAATTTTTACTCTTTAAATTTTCTCATGTCTTAAGCATGTGCAATTTTTTTAAAATGTTGGTTATTTAACCATTTTTCAAGTTGTCTTCTTTTTATTTCTCTTTTTTCTTCCTAACATGTTTGCTTTTTTAGTGCTTTTCAAGTTCGTGTTTTTTATTTTTCTTTGCAATGTTTTTTTGTAATAAAATTTTTATAATGAAATTTTAAAATTTTTAACAATAAAAAAAAGGTAATATTTTGAAGTTAAGGATTTTTTATATATTATGTATCATTAATTAATAACTTCAATACATTTCAAATAATTGTTACTAAAAAAAAATTTAAAACGTTTCACAAAAAATACACATGTTCCATATAATATATTTTACAAAATACACATTTTGAGGCATTTTTCATTAAAATTAACATGTCCAAATAAATGATTTATTTATTTTAAATAATAAATTAACTTTTATATTATCAAAATCTAGATTCATGGCCAAAACCATTTACATCTTTCAAAAATTCAATAGCCTTCATTGCTCTAGTACATTCTCAACATAGTTTTCTTGCCTCTACAGACTCTTCTCACTACCACCCTACATTGATATCTATCGTACATTTTATAGAATACCCCCAAAAAAGAGACAAACTTGTAATACATAAGTTAAAACAATATAAATTTAAAATCCACCATAGGGACCAACACCTTCAACTATCTTCAGTTTCTCCTCTGCCACCATGGAAGTTTCTTCTTACAATGTTATTATAACTCGATACATGGAGGAGCCTTCACCTTGCACCATTGCAACTCAAAGCTCATAGATGTAGGCTTGCCTTTACCAAATTCCATACCTTCCAATTTGTCATCAGGCACACCAATAGGTAGGCAATTAGACTCATTAACCTTCACTTTCAGAATTAGTAATTTCACCTCCAAAATTGCCACTTTCTTGTCGAGATTGCTTTGCAACTCGTCACGCCTCATCTCCATCAGCTTGAATTCCTCCTATTTTTCCGCCAACTCCAACCTCCTCTTGGAGATTTCCATCAACCCCACTACAACCTTGGACATATTCAACATCTTGGCACCATCGCTCATGTTCATTCTTTTCATCTTGCAAATTTTTGTTGCTCATCATCCTTTGTTCCTGACTCATTCTTCGAGAGCTCAAAAAAATCCACAACCCATTTGATTCAAGTAGAATTCTCCCAAAGAGACACTTTATAAGTATCGACAGAGGATGAGACCATAAGCATCTATGCTCGCTCAAGAAGTTAATGTCCATGTCCACATGAATCCTGAGATCTGAAAGAAAAACCAATCTATCCATGGAATTTATGTCTCTTCCAGGGTTGCAAGCATTGCATTAACGACCAGAGAGCGAGAATGAATGAAATTGAATGTTGATGCATTAAACAAGTTAACATGTTATTTGAGCTTTACACATTATCTCTTCCATCTGTCGGATCATTCCTCTCCAAATTTCACCATGAAATGATTGTTGTACACCCATCCTCCATGCTTAATTACTTTCCTTACATGTACACCAAACACAAGGGCCTTAAGGATGAAAATGCCACCTTTCACGATTTCTTCATTAAAATTCACATTAACTACTCCCTAGAGATGGAGAAAATGTTGTCCATCAAAATCGGATTTTGTTATTTTGTTATTTAATTAGACCCTATGGAAATGGGGCCAATATGCCTTGATCTTTATTTATCTGCAAAGTTCCTTTCCTTAATATTACTCCTTGATTGACAAGTCTTTCCACCTTTATATTCAAGTTTCTATATATGTAAAGAACTTTTTTTCCTCAGAGTTCTTCATTTGCAAATCAAGTCTTTTCAGGATTGTGGTCTTAGAGGATCATTTCCCTAATTTTAACCTATTAACCTGCCTTATGACTATCATTGAGTCTCTTAATACCATTATAATCTTATACCTCTATCAAGGGCTAGCTCTAATGCTTTCTAAAGGGCCAAAAATTCAGCCTGGTTATTAGAATGAGTGCTTAATCACTAGGCATAACTGATCTCAGATTGTTCATCCATGAAGAAGATCACCCTTCCAAGTCCCATCAACCCAAATATGTCAAATAATGTATTTTTAACAAATAACAAATTTATATTTTTATTTTTTTTGAATTTTTAGTTCAAATATAGGATGTGTGAAGTTTTTTCCCAAAAAATAAAATCCACATCAATTTTAATAAAAAAAATGGTTTAGCAAAAATTAAGAAATAGCTTTAACAAAAAAAGGGTCAAATAAACAAAAAAAAAAATATTATCTATTAATCTTATATATATATTATATTTATATATATCTATATATATATAATAATATATATATAATATATATATATATATATATAAATACATAAATAAATCAAAAATGTTTGAATCATAATATAATATATATGAGAAAACCTACATTGAAAAGAACAAATAAATATATACAATATCATTTTTTTAAACAATTATTTAATTTAAAAAAAAACACATTTAAATATAAATAATAATAACTATGCGTGCCTTAGCAATCTTCAAAACCATTAATTTAGTGGTATATCCTTGCTCATTCTCAAGGTGAGGGGCCCAGGAGGGGCCCTTCCCTTAGGTGACGAGGTTGCTGCTTTTCGTGCCTTGATATTGAAGCTTAAATCCAACCCCAAACCAAAGGATCAATGTACAAAATTTGTGAAAAAGGCATATATATTCTGTCGACAATGCTCCCTTTGGGCTTTTAAAAGACTTCTTTAACTTTCTCTGATAGAGCCTTGGTGGGCAAGTTCATGGGCATGTGGCCCTCGCCCAAATTTGTCAAACAATGGGCTTAAAAAACATGGAAATCCATGATGAAAGGAAACCTTGTGTTGGGTGTTTTATTTGTATAATCAATCACCCTTCATTAAAATATCAACTAGGGATCGTAAACTTTGAGTTACAATATAACATCAATCTAGGTGCGCTTCTATAGGCCTATTTTTTATAGAAATACTAAAATTTTAAATTATAACCTAACTATAGAATCCAAAAACTACAACCTACAAGTGTTCAGTACTTGGATTTAGTACCAATTTTGGTACAAAACCTAGGTATCGAATGATATCAAGATCTCAAATTCAAATTTTAGTTTAATTCCCAAGTCTAAAGAAACTATTGCAATTACTCTATTGGAAAACGAGATAATGAAACACTATGAAATGTAAATATGGTAAATATTGTAGCAAAATATCTAGCAAATCCTAAAAATTACAATAGCTAAAGAGATTTAACTTAATTTAAAATCCTAATTGAGAATTCTCAGTGAAGCATCTACAAAAAAGAGTCCATATTTAAATTCACCCTACAATAATCAATCATTCAACTAATCCTATTTCATAAACTTCAATTCATAACAAACTTCAATGCATAAATATTTGACTCTAACCATTAACTCATAAATACACAATCACACAATAAGTACCATAAACAATATTTTCAATGCTCAGAAATTAGAAATGATAAATATTAACAACCAAAGAAATACAATTACTTTGTGCTAAACAAAACTTAACTATGCATATTAAATCTAACTAAGGCTAACTTTATGGGGCTTGGCTGAGATCGATGGTGGGCCCTTGACAATGACCTTAGACAAGTTGGCCTAACGATGATAAGTTAAGTTACTTATTAACACATCAATAATCAAGAGATAACTGTCAAGATATTATATTAAAAGAGTCTTCAATAGAATATACACATAATGGTTCCAAGTTTGTTTAAACTAAAACATACTTCAAAGATATTATGGAAATAATGTTGTCATTATTCCTTGCTTCCTTCTCTTCTCTTTCTAACCAACGACACTATTGGTGAATCCCTTTTAAAGAGATCATTCACCAAAGATAGTTTTTCAACTAATATAACCAAAAATAGTACATGATAAAATTATAGACTCAAATTAAACCAAAGCCAGATTCTATCAATCATCACTCCAATCCTTATGAGATAGCATCCTAGTGGATAAGTTCTCGTCTTCAACTATATTCAGGTGCTTTCCATCCAAGTTCCAACGCATCCCACAAATATTTGATGTAGTATTGGTCCCCAAAAAGAGTGTTGTAACTATTACTAAGGAAACTGCAGAAATATAGTGTTGTTGATAACTAGTACTAAATTTTTGGAGAGAAGGTACCAAATCAGGTGCAAAACAAGGTATTGAATATCTTCCTAGTGTTGAAAAATAATCCAAGTGTTGAACTTCTAGGTAGACCTATCATATGTTGATGAGTCCTCATCCTCATGTTCAAGAACCCTAGTAAAGTTGTAGCCACATTTGGGATTAGCAATAGAATACCAATTTCACTTAATCATCTACCTAGATTAACCAAAGAATCATGAGAACGAGCCTAATTCACGACTTTTACCTCCACTCAATGACTTATACCGTTTGACAAGTATAGGGACAACTTTAGGGTGTCAAAGAGCCAAAATGAAGGAGGATGGCATAAAAAAATAGTGGAATAGGATGTCAAAAAGGAGACAAAAATGGATCCTAGCACTTGGGTGTACTTGCTACTAGAAATGGATTTTTTGTTTTCCTCTTCAAATTTAAGGAGGATAGAGAATTTTTTTTAGGAATGGGCCGTATTTTTTTTGGCTTATGGAGAATGTATTTGAATGCATGGTCCCTATATTGCAACTCGAATGAGGATATTCTCACAGCGGTGTCAGTTTAGGTTAAACTACCTTGGTTACCCTTGTCCTGCTAGAGCGATGAATGATTGAAAGCAATTGGAAATGGTGTAGGAAGGTTTCTAGATTGTGCAAAGCCAAAAAGTCAATAGTTTGCATGCACCAAAATCTGTGTAGAGGCAAACCCAGATAAAGACCTCCCTTTTGAGATTGTTCTGACCTAAGGAGAACGAAAAAATATTCAGCCTATGTATTACGAACAACTTTCATTTGAGTGTCAGAGCTGCCATTACTATGGGAACTTTTCTCATGACTACAAGAAAAACTAGGCTAGAAATGGGGATGGAGTAACTTTTGCCCAAGAAAATCAATGGCACACTCAAGAGAGAGGAGCCAATTGAGGGAAAGGAAGGGCCTAGAACTCTAAGCCGTATACCTAGCATGGTTCTTCCCCCTCATCCAATCCATTCAAAACACTATCCCAAGAAGATATAGTTCAGTAGGAGCCAAATGGCGATATAGAAACTCTAGGACACGAGGAGAACTTGATCGAAGGAGAGGGGACAATGACATAAGTACAAGAAGGACGGATTCATGAAGACGATATGGTAAAAGAATTCCCTAATGATAACGCCACTCATCCTCAACTCCACCATATTTTATCCACTATGTCAAGCTTTAAAAGTAAGGATAAAGAAGTAGAAATGACATCTCCAAAAAATCTAGGATCAATGGAGGGAACAAGAAAAATGCTAACAAGAAGTGCCAAGAAGAGAATAAACTAGTGAAGTGATTCCTCCATTAAAGAGTTGGAAAACAATAAAAAAGTGGTAGACCAACAAAAAATAAGGGAAACTGAGGCTGAGCTGAATATGAAGCAATGCAATCAATCCCAAATCATAGAAATACTAAATAATGTGAGCAACAAAGAACACGAAAGTGCGAAGGTTGGAGGAGGTAGATCGAGCTCTTCTAAGTTTAGATGAAAGTCTCCTCTTGGAATATATGGGGAATGGGAAACCCTCTTAAATCCCATGTTGTGAAAGACTTAGTAAGAAGAGAAAATCCACAAATTTTGTTCTTACAAGAAACCAATTTAGAAGGGGAATGTAAGAACCCGATCCCTATTATTAGAGCCTTATTCTATTATACATTAACAGATCTATTATACTGTTGATTTGCAAATAACAAAAGAAGCTTTCTAACCTTCTTGCAAAATTTTAAACATTTAACATCTAATCATTTTATCATAAACAACATAAATTAAGATGAGCATTCCATTGATATCAACTTAATAAGAGTAGTTCATGGAAAATACCTGCTCCAGCGGTTGATGATGATACCTTTGTCGTATAGCTCCAGCTGAATGCTCCTTCTCACCGACCCAACTGGATTTACCACCCAGCCAACTAGGAAACAAATTCCTAGCCCAGGAAACCTCCACAGGTTCCCTAGCCCTCCGTGCCCAAGTCCAACCAGATATAGTGTGTCCTCAAAGAGAATGTGCAAACCATATAACAATACTCTCCTCCTCTCAAACCCAAGAAACCTCCATAGGTTTCCAAGGTCTCCCCAAAATCATAACAAGTCCAAACAATCACAACCAACCCCCACAATCATGAGCCAAACCTCCCAAAAACTCCCCCTTTCTCTCTTATCCCTTCCCTTTTTATACCCTCCTTTCCTTCTCCATCTCAACCACCTCTCATTAATGTCATTCACTCCTCACCCATCCCTATGGTTGACTTCTCTTCTCCCAATTAAGCTAGGAGTACATTTGGAAATGTGAAATTTAATTACATGGAGAGGGCCATGCCTTCTCCTTAATACATGAAATGAATATATATATATATATATAATGAGTTGGAGAGGACTATGTCTTCTCCCAAGAATAGGTGAGGGTACATGGGGGAATGTGAAATTTAATTACATGGAGAGGACCATGCCTTCTCCTTAATAAATGTGAGGGTACATTGGGTAGTGTGAAATGAATATATATATATATATAATGAGTTGGAGAGGACTATGTCTTCTCTTTAATAAATGTGAGGGTACATGGGGGGGTGTGAAATGAATTCATACATTTTGAATTAATGGAAGGAGACCAAACTCTACCCAATATTCAATTTGAGAAGGTAAGTGGAGAATTTAAATAATGAAATCATGAATTTATATTAGACCTATATTTCTGAATATTTTTAGATAATGTAAACATTAACAAAATTTGTAGGATAAGATTTAAGTGGGGCATTACAAAACTCCAGAGGGAATAATCTCTTGCTCAGTACGCAGAAATGGTGAATCGAGCCGCGGGCGTCAAATGAGAATAGTTCTCCGTTGTTGTTTCACGTCAACAGCTCTATTTCCTTGCAGGGATGACCAGGATGATGGGTGAAATTCCCGTCAATCTTCTTTCATCTTTTGATACTTGCTTGCTTCTTTTATCGCCGGCCATGAATTTTATAGCAAGTGTCAATACCAAGTGAAAATTTTTTGGGTTGTCGTGATGACTGTCGGTGTCCGCGTAGCTTTCTCTAATCAGTTAAAAATAAATGCAATATAAATAGTGCATGCATTTGTATCCAGTTAGCAGGTAACGTGTTTGATTAAATTCAAATCGCTTAGGCCATTTGGGGCTTTGGGGATTTGGGTCACTGTACCTATTTGGCATGAGACCAAGTGGTTCCTTTCTACAATATCTCACATTGAACAACGTATACTGTTTCTCTGAAAAGCCTGCTAATGTTGAAAAAGTTGTTTAAGATTAGCAAATGACAAATTTTTCTGTCCAGTTATTATTCAATTGCAGAGGCAGAGTTGCTGGACGTTTCTTCCTCGGATGCTAAAGTTTGTGGCCATATTGATTTTTGTGTGACCTACTGTGAGCATTTCCGCATGGAGAAATCTCATGAATTCTGAAGCTAAAAATCGGAGTCTGTGGTGACATTTTTTGGCCGCTTTTTGATAGGGCAGAATCCGGACTCAGATTAATAGTACTATGTATATCTTGTCACAAGTCCAGTCATAAAACATTTTTGAGCGCTAAAGACAGACGGAATCCTTCTATATAGCAAAGGTCGAAAATGTGCAGAACAACCACGATAGCAATGGCGGAATGCCCCTGAACATAGCTGAGGCCGAGCACTGTTCAACAATTACATATATGTGGAACTCATTCCTTTTGTTATTCTAGTTCTGAGCCAAGCGTCGATTGTTCCCGTATATGGAATTTTTGTAAATGTGAAAAAGTATCTAAGATGTTGTGTGAATTTTTGTAAATGTAAAAAAATTATCTAAGATGTTGTGTGAACAAGTAGATATATACATAGCGGTGATCCTTATAGTATACAAAACAGTGAGATATACATACAGAGCAGTGATCTGAGCAATATAAGGTAAGTTTTATATCATGTATATGGTATCTCTGTTGGTGTTGAATTAAAGCAAAGAACCTGAAGTTTCATGTTCAAGCCCAAAAGAAAAAGCAGAGCTCTTTAGTACTCTTTTGTAGTAAGTCAAAATGGCTTTAATTTATGATGTATTAGATTTATTAAATACTTTGATACAGTCTAATGACGATGGGATGGTAAACATCAACAAGGACACTCTCTGTGACATTCAGACCTGCCTGCATAATGCACAGGAAAAGATTGACTTTTTACAACTTGAATCTCAGCTTCAGCAAGAAGAACTACAGCAATGGAGTCATCATTCTGAACCTGTTTTTGTTCAGAAGATTGAAACAGATTCCCATAAACAGCAAGTTAATAATTTTCATGTTCATTCAAATAAAGCAGCAGTTTTACATGCAGATGCAGAAACTCAGTCTGCACTTCCCAAGCCCATCATCAGACCTTGGGAACAGCTTGTCCACAACAAGCACAGAACCGGTCTTGGATATGACAAGGACTTGTTCTTTCATATTCCAGACTATGCCAAGCCCATTCAGTTTCAGAGTGCTGGTTTCATTTATGACAGTTCACCTGCTCCTCATGATAGTTCAGCTTCAGCTGTTCCAGACTCTGCTCCTCTTCCATAGCAACAACAACAACAACAGATCGTGAAATGCCAACACTGTGATCGAGTTGGCCATCTGAAAGATCA
>APFE030650475.1:247803-273457 GCA_000404065.3 Pinus taeda | reverse complement strand
TTCTCCTTAATAAATGTGAGGGTACATTGGGTAATGTGAAATGAATATATATATTGATAATGAGTTAGGAGAGGACTATGTCTTCTCCCAAGTAAATGTGAGGGTACATGGGGAATGTGAAATGTAATTACATGGAGAGGACCATGTCTTCTCTTTAATAAATGTGAGGGTACATTGGGTAATGTGAAATGAATTCATACATTTTGAATTAATGGAAGGAGACCAAATTCTACCCAATATTCAATTTGAGAAGGTAAGTGGAGAATTTAAATAATGGAAATCATGAATTTTATATTAGACCTATATTTCTCAATATTTTTAGATAATGCAAACATTAACAAAATTTGTAGGATAAGATTTAAGTGGGGCATTACAGGGAAGAGATATTGTCCATGTCAAGGATATTTTGGAGAAATAAATCTAGTGTTGCGTAGGGCTCATGTGGAGTTTCCAATGGTATAGGCACATTTTGGCTTGACTCACATTTCGCACCAAAAGCCTAGATCAGATCAAGGTTTTGGATGGTAGTTAGGCTTGAAGACAAAAATTCAAAAGAAATTTTTTATATTGGTAATGTATATGCTCTAGTGTTATACAAAAAGAAGGGAGAATTTTGGATTCTCTTAAAAAGCTAACAGAGGAACAATGGCATATCAACAACATTTTAGGTGGAGACTTCAACATTGTGTTATATTCTACAGAAAAACATGAGGGAAGTGTTGTCAGAGATCCATTTTATGAATGGTTGGAAGATCTTATTGGTGAATGGTATATTTTTTATGTTCCTCTAAAAAATGGGAATTATACTTAGTCTAATCAGCGATGTGGCCTTGGGCACATAGTGGCCTGATTGGATCATTTTATTATTAACAATGACTGGTTGGTCAAAGGAATCATATATGTGTCAGTAATCTTGGCACAAGGGGGACTTAGATCACTGACCTATTTTACTTTCTTTCAACCCTCCCAAAGACCTCAAACCAATTCCATTTTGTTTCAATGTGGGGTGGCTTTTGAAGGAAGGTGTCTCAGATCTAATAAATCATTCTTGGGTGACCCCTGTAAAAGAATCTTCGTCTTTTGTAAGGGAAACCAAACTCAAAATGGTCTAACAATATTTTAGAATGTGGGCCAAAAATAACTATAAGTCCTGAGGAAAAGAGGAACTTGACATTGTTAAATTCCTAGAGACTTATTAATATCTCTAATGGAACTAAAAAAAATAGCAGAGTGGCACTTTGAAGAAGAAAAATAGTTAAGTAAGTAGATACATTTTCTCAGCAAATAAGAAGAAGAATACAAGTGGCTTAAGTCTAGAAGTCTCTAGCTATGTGTTGGGGATAAGAATTCCTCCTTTTTTCATAAACAAGCTTGAGCATGGCAAAATAGGAATAGGGTCAAATAAATCACTCTTGAGGACCTTTCTAAAATTTCTTCTTTTCCCAAAATTAAGAAAGAATATTATCGTTTATTCAAGGAATTATACTCTAAGAATAAGGAAACTAACCCTAGAGAGGTGCAATATTTTTTTTTTTTTTTTGTCTCCCATGAATTTTCTCAGATTTAGAGGATGCCCAACTCTCAAAACCAGCTGAAGAATCTAAGGTGGTTGAGGCCATTTGGTCTCTTGATCCAAATAAACCCTTGGGCCTAAACGATTTTTCCATAAGCTTATATAGCTCCTTCTAGGCCTAATAAAAACGGAACTTCTGAGAATGTTGAATTCTTCTAGGATGAAAGGGAAGTTGGGAGGAAAATCCTCTTTCTCCTTTCTGGCTTTCATTCCTAAAGAATCCAAACCCACCTCATTTTCTCATTTTGACCATATATCATTGTGAAATTCTTCTTATACGATTTTGTCGAAGGTCATGCCCAACAAATTAAGCAAGATGTGTCCAGCAATAATCTTAGAAAATCAAGGTGGTTTTATGAGGCACATGAATATTTTGGACAATGTGATCCTTGTTCGAGAGGCAATCCACTCCCGCAAGCAAAGAAGTGAACCAAGTATTGTAATTAAACTAGACATGGTGAATGCATTTGATATAGTTTGTCACTCATTTTTGTTTTTAGTTAGGGAAACATTTGATTTTTGTCAGGAATTTATCATTTGCGTTAAATCGTGCATTGGAAATCCTCGGATTTATCCACTGATAAATGGTCGAACTTGTAATTTATTTATGGCCTTAAGGGGTTTGAGGTAAGGTTGTCCTATTTCCCCTCTGTTATATATTCTAGTTGCAGAGATTCTTAGTAAGAATTTGGAGATGGTCAGGGTTGAAGGAAAACTAAAAGGGTTAAATATAGAAAGAAATGTTAAGGATGTTAATCACTCCGAGTTCGTTGATGACACAATATTCCTGGGAAGCACATCCATGCAAATTGTTGGGAGATTCAAACAAGTCTTGGATTGTTATTTGGATCTCTCTGGGGGCCTTGCTAACAAAAGGATGTTCATTATCTTTGGTTGGAATATCTCTATGGTAAATCTCTTATAAATTTCAAATATTATGGAATTTTAAATGGAGTTTGGTTGTCAATTTTTTAAATACCTTGGAATTCCATTCTCCTTGAGTGCTACGAATTATAAATGTTGGTCTAGAATCTTAAACAAATTCAAAAATCAAATTCAATCGTGGGGAGATCAACAGTTAACCATCAATGGTACATTAATATTGATGAAGTTAGTTATATCCCCTCTTCCCATTTACCTCTTCTCTAGATTGTTGGCTTTGAAATCTGTGCTTAACCAAATGAGTCTTTTGATTCATAAAATTCTATGGAAAGGTGGAAAGAGAAATGAAAATAAATTCCATCTCATGCACTGGAGAATTGTGCATCTTCCTAAGGCAAATGGTGGTCTTTTGATGAAATATCCTTTGTATATGAATTTATCTCTTAGTGTGAAAATTGTCTGGTGGATGATATCGGAGTCAAAGGAATGGTGGAAATTAGATTTTATAAGAAAATATTTTATTAAATATTGATTGATTAGGGTTGAAATTGTCAATTGGTTTGGTTTTGGATCCAAAATTTAGAAGCTTTGCATAGAGGACGCTCCACTCAACATTGATAATCCAACTTGGTGCTTGAGGAATGATACTCGAATTAATATCTATAAAGATAAATTCTCCTATAATGGCCTTTTGGGAGGAAATGTGCAATTCTGGTAATCATGCGAGTTGGATGCGACAGGAAGGATTTCAATAATTGAAAGACGTCTCTCTTTGGGATGATCAAGGCCATTGGAAAGGGTGGTTAAGACCGAAGCTTCCAATCCATCTTGGATCTCAAAGGGATTGTCTGATCGACATCTTAAAAGGTTTGGCCCCTATTTCTATCTCTATGCAGGATATTCGCACATTGAAGTTAAGTTTTCAACATAAATACATAATGAAGTTTGGATATGCACATTTGGTTAAGTGACTCTCCCATCCACCTTCATGCAAGTTATGGTAAAAAAATATGGAGCGAGGACAACATTCTAAAAGTCATTTTTTTTTGTTGGACTCCTGTGCATCAAAAAATACTCACAACAGAAAATTTGAAAAAAAGAATATTTATGGTTTGACATGCTATGCCTTGTGCTTCAATGCAAAGGAAAATATATCAGACTTATTCTCGCATTATCCCTTTTCTCTTTAAACTTGGCATTCTACCTTTTCTCCAATGTGCTATCTTGATTCTATTCTGGAATAGTGGGAGGAAATGTTTGAGATATGGAAGTTAAAATATCCTTAGATTTGAAAGGTGTATTCTCTCCCCATCATATCATGGGAGTCCCTCCCTAAATTTGTGTGTTTTTCTGTTTGGATTGCAAGGAACAAAGTTATATTCAATAATGAGCCTTCAAATCCATAGACTATTGATTTCAAAGTGACATCCTTACTCTTTGAAGCCATTTCCTCCATGGAATTTAGTGATAATGAAATGGGGGATTTAAACTCTTCAAAGTATGAATGGATTCAAGTTAACATGAAATATCATATCCCAAGCCAACATATGATTTTTCATCCTCGAATTAAGGTTCCGAGTTTAAACTTTACCAAGACAAAATCTTCTTGGTGGAGAAAATCTAGAAATCAATATATTTTGTTTTTTGATGGATATTTGATTGGAAATATATGAGGGGTAGGAGTAGGAGTGGTTTTATTTAGCCATGATGAATAAATTGTGTTTCAATTTTCCTGGGATCTAGGTACTTTGTCCAATAACCAAGTTCAGTTTTTTGCATTGTGGAAAGGCCTAGAATTAGCTATGGCAAAGAAAATTCTCAATTTATTGGTCTATGGAAATTCATTGCTTGTTATCCGCCAAGTTATAAAGGCTAAAAATGGAATGCATTCAAATATTCTCCCATTCTTCAAAGGATCTCACTACTAGCCTCTCAGTTTGAGCACCTAGATTATTTTCATGTGTATAGACATCTAAGCATGATAATGAACAAAGTTACCCATCAAACGAGAACTATTACCTCAAAAAAAGAACTCTATCCCAAAAACCCCCCAAAAAACATGAAAACACAACCCAAAATGAAAAGTGTGTATACCAAAATGATGTTTCTTTTCAGGGTAAATTTTCAACAATTTTTAAAATCGTAGTAAAAACCATTTTTTTTGTAAAAAAGATGAAAAAAACACCCCCAAAACAAAAAGTGTTGATGCTAGAACAAGAAAAGAAAATTTTGGGTTACAACTTCAACACTTTTTAGCAATGACATTAAAGATAAAATACTAGGACTTTGAAAAACCTTAAAATTTCAACAATTTTTAGACATGGTGTTAAAGATAAAATAACATGTCTCTGAAAAGCCTTAAAATTCCAACAACTTCCATCCATATCGTTAAACATAAAATATCATGACTCTAAAAAACCCTAAAATTCTAACCATTTTCAACCATAGCATTAAAGATAAAATATCATAACTCAAAAAAACCTTAAAATTTTGACAAATTTTCAACCATAGAATTAAAAACCTTAAGTTTTCAACATATTTCTAGTATGACATTATGAACAAATTAATGACTAAAACAATTTTTAAAAATGAACACCTAAATGAAAGGGTCATTATTCCAAGAGTAATTTTTATTTTAAAGGCTAAAAATAGAGCTCTTTTCAAATCTTAGCCTAAGACAGCGTATCCCATTGAACCAAAAACCTAAAAATCAACCTTCAAAATGTAGTGTCCCATTTTAATGAGGCATAAATATTGCAACATTTTTAAAACTATCTTATACTAAATGATAACAATAAATAATAGCATCGCAATATTATTGTACAATTTAAATATTCAACCTTAATTTCTAATATTTATTTAATTTTAATCAAAATAACAAATTTGGTAGATTGATTATAAAAGAAATTATTCTTGTAAGTCATTGTTGCATTGTGGATATTCTAAACAAATGAATTCTTCATAATTAAAACATATAATCCAACAAACATAGAAATGACTCATAACTTCATGTAGGATCATATGGATGTCAACATATTTATTTCAAGTTACCATGCAAAAATCATTTACATAAAATGTCTTAGATAATTATTCAAAATCACTCATAGGTTCTGGCACACCATCAAAATCTACAAAATCTTCATATGAATGACTAAATGCAGATAAAGATAACCCATATTCTTCTCTTTCATCAACTAGTGCCCCATTTGAGTCAACATGCATGCCCACCATTTCAGGTTTCAAAACTATTCTAGATCTATGACTAGGTTCAACAAACTCCCATCTTAACACTATTTCTTATGGTAGCAACTTCTTCAAAATCTCTATGGTCCTAAAGCGAAGAGTTCCTCTCTTTGTTAATATGAAGTCATAAACAAGTATGTCAACACCCTCAAATTTTAAGAGGTTTGTGTAGTGATGATTTATATTTGTACCCTTTCTTTTTCTCTTTCTATCAATTTGTTTATCAACTACCATATTTGGCTTGTACAAACCATTGAATGGGTGGGTATTTGTGGCATACCAATGTACTTCAACAAGTGTAATATATTCATTTTCTTTAATTACCTTTATAATCTTGGAAACCCAAAAAGGATAGCCATGTGGATATGAATCTGTTAACACTACGATTATGCAACCCTCCTTAGCATCCTACACAGAACCCCTATAAATGTCTTCCATGGCTTCATGTTGTGCACTGGATCTTCTAAAACCTATATACATTTCTCTCTCCTCTACCTATGGAGAATTAATAATACCTTGAGATTGTTGTTGTTCAACAATGTGTCTTTCCTTGTGTTCATTTGGCATTTTTTGTGGCCAAATAAATGGAGTCTTCAAAAGTATATCTTCGTTTCTTGATCTTGAAATGATATCACTTAGACTATTGAAAAAATCCTCCCACCAAATTGAGTCAGCAACATCAAAGTACTCATATGTATCTCTAATAGATTTTTTATTTTTTTCCAAGCATTCTAAATAAATATCTCTGTTTTGCCTTCTTGAATTATGGAGTTCAGAAATTGATTGTAATAACAATATATTTGATTAAAATTTTGGATGATATAGAATGAACTTCAAAAATGCTAAACTTGATGACAACCCCCATTCTACAACAGTTGAATACTTCTTGCCTCATATAAATGTTTTCCCAATAGTTTTTTTATACGAAATTGATGTTAGAAGCTAATGACACTAAGTCGTTCAATACATTTTTCCTCACCATGCAATCCTAGAATAAACCTTCGCATGTCAATATTTTCTTCCAACCCATGAAAAACAGGCTCTAGAATGCATGATTTATTAATGCATTCAATTAATGATGACATGCACCCAACATCCTTCCTCCTCAATGTTACTAAAAAAAGAATGAACATATGATTAATATGGTCACGAGTGTTCCCAAAAAGAAGGAAACCAACCTTTAACTTTTGAAAATTTCCCAATTCAACAAGCATGTTTAGATATCCAAAACAATTTGATTTTTGTTTTCATGACTAGTGTTGTCTAATTGCAAATACAAAATTTTAGGAAGATTACCATACCAATGAGAAACCACATCATGAATTATGGTTATGGTCATATTTTCATCATTATGAATATTTGGAGTTGTGAAGTAAACCCTTGGAACACTTTCCCATTATAGAACATACAGCCAACCAAGTGAAATTGAATAAAATTTTCCTCCTGTAAATTTTTTGGTGTGTGGACAAAATGTGGTAGAAGTGTTTTCTTTTGGTCCATACCATCAATTATCAAACCCAAATATTTATTTAGATTATCATAACACTTCTTTCGATGCTTATAAAAAAACTTCCTTTCACTTATTTCTTGATTACGATTCTCTTGAAGTGATTTGACAATGGAATCAGAACATAACATAAAATAAACCTACTAATAAATATATTTTCATAGTTTATAACAATCCAATTTTTAAAAATAACATTATGAATGCATACCTCTTTCTACCACTTGACATCATCCTTTTTTAATTTAAGAGAAGCACATGTATTACAAACCCCCATCCTTGTCTTCTTAGGAACACGAACATTGTTGAATTTGTTCTTGCATATCCTTGTAAAATATGAATATGTAATAAAATTATCATCTCCTTCAATACCTTTTGCATATTCTTTATATAAGTTGTAGAGTTCTCGTCTTGAGAAATTATCTGGAATATGT
Organism: Pinus taeda; assembly: GCA_000404065.3. Taxonomy (NCBI): domain Eukaryota; kingdom Viridiplantae; phylum Streptophyta; class Pinopsida; order Pinales; family Pinaceae; genus Pinus; species Pinus taeda. The sequence continues at coordinate 265,821 of APFE030650475.1, read as the reverse complement.
ATTGTGCCTTTATTTTGAAATCACTTTCCATGATTTGGAAAGAAGTCTTGCATCCATGACATTGCAGTATTTTCTAATGGACCAACCTCTCTTTTATGAAGTACTTATGAATAAAATGTGGGATATTTTTCCCATCTTGCTAGGATGCTTAACGGACAAAAATTACCAATTGAATGAAACATTTTGAAAGCCTTTCTACAGAGAAATACATTCCCAATATGATAATCATAACCTACCAGTGTAGATTGCATGCAACCCACTAAATGTGAATTCTCATGCTTTAATTAATTGACAAACATCTCTTCCTTTTCTCCAATGCAAACTTGAAATCCATATGTTTCAAGCAATCCTTTTGACAACATTCACTTGAAATCAGATCACTGATAGAACTTCTTCTTGTGAGATATTCTATCCTAACCCTTGTATAACTAGAATATATTGGATTGATATGAAAAGGTCTAGTCCCACTCCTAGATACAATGTTTTATTACAACTCTCCATCATTTTATTATCCTTTGTAGAACCATTTTCATCATCATCAGGAGGAATATTATCCTCTTAACTATGATCATTCTGAACATAGTTAGGAAATTCGTCACCATGATTGCTTGGAAAATATTCATTACCATCCTCACTTTAAGGAAATTATTCACTACCATCATTTGTGCTTTTGACATCCTTACTCAGACAAAATTCTTCACCATATTCATCTGTGCTTTTGAAATCCTCACTTGGAGGATTCAATTCATCATCACCATGAGTGCCTTTGAAACATTGACTCATGGAAAATGCATTATTCACATTTGTGCCTCTAAAATTATCATTTGCAAGAAATTCTTCATCATCCCCTTCATCACTAGTGCCCTCACAATCCTTAGAATTATGACTAAGTGGAAAATATGACTCTCTATTCATAGTCAAATTATCATTTGCAGGAAATTCTTCATCCTCCCCTTCATCACTAGTGCTCTCATAATCCTTAGGATTAGGATTAAGTGTAAAATTTGACTCTCTATTCATAGTAAAATTATCATTTGAAGAAAATTCTTCAACCTCTCTTTCATCAGTGGTGCTTTCATAATCTTTAGGATTAGGACTAAGTGGAAAAAATTGACTTTCTATTTACTAGAATTTCTTCATCCTACCCTTAGTTAATGGTGCTCTCATAATACTTAGGATTAGGACTAAGTGGAAACTTTAACTCTCTATTTACTCAAAATTTTTCATCTTCCCCCTCACCTTCATCAATGGTGCTCTCATAATCCTTAGGTTTAGGACTAAGTGGAAAATTTGGCTCTCTATTTACTATCAATTTTTCAGTCCCCCCTTCATCAGTGGTGCTCTGATAATCTTTATGATTAAGACTAAGTGGAAAATTTGACTCTCTATTTACTGGAAATTCTTCATCCCCCCTTTCATCAGTGGTGCTCTCATAATCCTTATGATGAAGAATAACTGGAAAATTTGACTCTTTATCTACTGTAAATTCTTCATCCCGCCCTTCGTCAGTGGTGTTCTCACAATCCTTAGGATTAGGACTAAGTGGAAAATTTGACTCTCTATTTACTAAAAGTTCTCCATCCTTCCCTCCGTCAATAGTGCTCTCATAATCCTTAGGATTATAATTAAGTGAAAAATTTAACTCTCTATTTATAGGAAATTCTTCATCCTTCCCTTTATCAATGTTACTCTCATAATCCTTAGGATTAGGACCAAGTGGAAATTTTGACTCTCTATTCATAGTAAAATAAATCATGTTATATTCATCAATATGAATAGATTTGTTACGTGACGAAGATGTTGATTCTCCAGAAAGAGAAACTTCACTATTGGAAAAACCATCACTTTCAAACAAAAGATGTTGAATGATACAAATGAACTCTCTCCCAATGAAAATTTATAGCTTAGATATTGAAAATTCCCCCCCAAAAAATTTCACCAAAATTTTTCCCTCCAAAGTTACTCCCAAAAACTTTTGCCAAAAAAATTTCCCTCTGAAAATTTCGCTTGTAATATTCCCCCCAAAATTTTCATTTAAAATTTATTTGAAAACATTATACTAAAATTTTGGTCTTGATTTTTTTAAAGAAACAATTGTATTTATATTAATAAATATGTAATCTGGCCAAAACCATTACAAATATTAACGATGATAGTTCTTCCTTTTTCCAAAACTTCTATGACCAGAAACATAGAGATTTCACATCCTTCTTCTCTAGATAACCAACATGGTTCTCCTTGTACATTCTCCAAAAAATACCATTCACTTTAACATACTTTCATAACACACACACACACACACACACATAAGTACTAATAAAAAAACACTAATGTACTATATCTATTCAACTTTCTCTATCAGTTGTTGTGATGCATCTTCCATGTCTTCCTCTTCTACATTCCTCGATTGGCCCTCAACCTCAAGTTCATGCTGCTCTGCTTCCTACTAAATCTCCATTTTCACAGTGAGCTTCAAAGAGGAGACTCCCATATCGATGTGCAATGGATCATTAGAACCACCCTCCTCAAGTTTGAAGACTTCTTTTAGGACATAAACACAACAATATCCACCCTCTCGTTATTGACCTTTTTTTCAGAGTTCCTAGCCTCATCATTATGACTTCCGCAGATGCTTGGACGCTCTCTACGTCTTTTTTCAAACTCTCCAACTGATTCACAATGAGGGTGAAATGAGACCTGGCCTCTGAAATAATTTTTGCTCCTATCCTTGATACCATATCCTCGGCCTCTTGGCTGAAATACTCAAAGGAATTCCCATATGCATCTCCAACACCATTTCCCGATGAAGAATCCATCACTTTGACCCAACAGGAATGCGCATCTAACCATAATGCATAGACCTTCCAAAGCCATCTTTTTATAGTTATGCTGAACTCCAATTTGATGGTGCAGGAGGATTTTCCATGATTAATGAATTGTGTTAGTTCCTTTCCTGAAACCATGCGACAATTCATAATTACTTGTCTCAAGTTGAATGAACACACGATCAAACTGAGATGATCCTCCTCGAGATGAAAGGTCACCCTTTTATCACATCCTTTCTACCTTAAATTTTTTCTTGACCAAGCCCAGTTGTTCTTCATCCTACCGATCATTTTTAATATTATCTATCTGTGAGTTAATGTCGCCATCTTATTTCCAGTACTCCCCTTGCTTAACAACTATACCATGGCATAATTATAATGATTAATTCCCCTTTCAGATAGATCTCTTCTCTCAATGATCTTCCTCAAATTCGAGAGATTCCTTTCATATGAATTCATGGGATATGACAGATTATGGGTGTGCCTTCGTTAACCTTTAATTCTCCTTGTGCTAGCAAAGCAGCATGATTCACTTGCTCATCTACTCAGCTATTTTTTTACCTTTTAATATGGTATAGTTCTAAGGAATCAAATGTATCCATCAATAATATTATTCTTTGAATTGTTGGATTTGTATCTGAATTCTTAGTTTTGAGCCACTTCAAATATTTTTGGATGGTGATTTGGGAGTCTCCAAAAATTGTTATATGTGTAATTCCTTCATCTAGCGTCAACTTTAATCCTTTCCACAATGCATATTCTTCCGTCTGGTTATTTGTGGATATTCCCAGTCCCTAAGCGAATGTTTTTCTTATTTCTTTGTCGGGGCTAAGGATTACCCCTCCCACTCTATCCTCCCACATATTTCCTTTCACTGCTCCATCAAAAAAGAGTTGAAACCGACCCAACTCTTTCCTCCATTTATCAAATTGATCTCTTGACATGCATATGAGATATGGGTTCTTTCTTTGGTCTTGAACTGAGACTCCTAAAGTGAATGATGGGTTTTTAATTTTGACCCATTCTTTCTCTTTTCTCATATAACTATCGAAATCACTTGGGTCATATCCTCTTGTCGAAACAATGTCAAATAACAATTGTAGGGATTCCCAGGCTGTAGATTGGGTGATACATTTTTCAATTGAAGATTTAATTATTTCTTGCAATCCATACTGCCCAGCATATGTATTTCTAGATCACACTCCAACACCTGGAGATACAAGAAGAATATCTCCAAGCAGGGCGAGTGCACCATTTTTCAAACATATATTTCCACCTTTCCATGATAACCTACATATGACTTATTGATTGTAAAGCAACTTTCCATAGTTCCAATGTGAAAGAAAAACATAGGAAAACATGAGGGATGTCCTCCTCCACTTTTTACTACAGAGAACACACTAGGATGGGTCTTGTATCTGCCTTTTTTTCAAAGTCTTTGTTGTTAGAATTTTCCCATTTATCAATTCCCAACAAAACGTGCTTACTTTCAGAAGACCGTACTTATTCAAAATTTTAACCCAGATACTTGAAGTTGGAGGATGTGAGAGCTACTGCACTAAATAGTCATACCATTCCTTCACTGTGTAAAAAAATTGTTTGCCACCAGTCCATATTCTCTTATCCAACATGTCAGTAGAAATTGGATATTTTCCTTTAAGAGCATGGACAACCTTATGCTAGGATGATACCATATGTATGGAGTAATTTATATTGGACCATCCCACCCAATGCCCCTTTTCACCCCATGCTGATATGTTTGCAAGTTTCCTTTTCCCCTGTGATTTCATCCAATTTTCCAACTTCTTCATCTCTTGGGAGTCACGTACTATTTCATTAGGGATTAACATTTCTTCCTAGATTCTGACACGATACCCATTCCCCACTTTCCACCCTAGACTTTCTATCACTACCAAAGCTGATGCTTTACATAGCTTCCATATCTTAGCTCTTTTTCCATCCCAACTTTCGTCCTCCTGATGAAGGAGCCGACTTTTATGGAAGTATTTTCTCAGGAAGGCTTGTTTCCACCACTCCTTAGAATTTGACAATAGTCTCTAGGCCAATTTTTCTCCAAGGGCCAGATTCATGTATTCTGGATATTTGATTGCCAATCCTCCCCACGTTTTGGGAAATCTGACTATGTTCCAATTTATCAAATGAAACATCTTCTCATTATCCTTCCCTCCTTTCCATAAAATTTTCCTTAACATGCAGCTAATGTTGTGCATTATTCTCTTGGGGGCCAAAAGATAGGATCCAATGTAAATGGGCAGAGTGAATAATACAGACTTGATGAGGATAATTTTCCCAAAAACATTTAGCCACCTAGATCCTCTTTTGAATTTTTTGAAGAATCGATTCCCAGTCCTCTCCAAAAGATGGGCCCAATGAGATTGGAAGGCCAAGATAAGGGAAGGCTCTCCATGATTTAGCCAAAGGAAATCCTAGAATATGGGAGATTTGATTCAAATTTCTTTCAGAACTATTCCATCCAAAAATTAATCTTTTCTTCGTATTCCCCAATCCCTCAAATAATCTCAAGTAGAAATATAGAACTTCTTTAAATAATGTGGAAATAATTCAGGATGCTCTTCCAAGGAGGAGGGTATTTTCAACAAATTGCAAGTGATTTATTTCCCTAACATTCCTAGCTATACTAAGACCTAGAAAGAGCCCAACGTCCCTAGTCACTTCAATTTTTCTAATAAGAATTTTAGCCATGATTATATAAAGAAGAGGAGAGAGGGGACATCCCTGCCTCAAACCAGGGGAGGACGAAATGAAGGGGGTCAACCTCCCATTGATTAGAGGAGAAATCTAGGGGCGACCGATACATGCCTTAACCCAAAGAATAAAGTTCTGGTCAATTCCTAATTTAGACATAACAGAGAAGCGAAAAGAGTGATTTACCCTATCAAAAGAATTTTCCATATCCAGTTTAATGACCATTCCTTCATGAGTTGCTTATTTGTTAGAGTGGACCACTTATTGGACTAACATGATATTATCCGGTATGTTCCTTTGTTGCATAAATCCTCCTTGATTTTATGAGATAAAGGAATAAAGGAGGGGGTTAAGTCTATTATCTATAACTTTGGTCGATATTTTATATGATGCATTTCAGAAAGAGATTGGGTGGAATCTAGAGAAATTTACAGGGTTCAACCCTTTTGGAATAAGGGATAGAAAGGTTGAATTGATACAACCTCGTACACTTTTCTTGTTCCAAGAAAATTGAATATCTTTAGGAGATCACATTTTATCAAAAACCAAAATGAATGATAGAATGATATAGGAAATCCATCCGGTCCTGGGGCTTTGTTTGGATTGAGAGATTTGATAACTAAAGGGACATCATCCTCCATTATTGGCTTTAGTAGATTTTGGCTTGTTGATGGAGAAATGATTAAGGGCATATTGCTGAGAAATTCACCTACGTATTCCAAAGGCACTTGTTCTTCTGAGTATAGGCGTCTAAAGTGTTGTAAAACTTCTTTTTAAATTTCTTCAAACTCTGTAATTTTAGGATTTCCTTATGGGACAATTTCTTTTACTCTATTCCTCACTTCCCTTTCTTTTTCCTTCTTGTAGAAAAAAGAGGTGTTTTGGTCCCCATATTTCAGCCAAAGACTCCTAGATTTGAGTCACCATAAGGCTTCCTCCTCTGTGTTGGTAGAGAAAATTTCCTTCATTGATTCTTTTTCCTTTAGTAAGTGCCATTATTCTATCTGCGCTTGTTCTGTCAATTGGTAGCGATTTTTCAGTGGATCAATAAGAACTTTCTTTTTCTTTCTCAGAGGCTGATACATTTCCTTTAACCATTTCCTAAGAGATTTTTTCACGGCACAAAGCTTGGATTCCCAAAAAAATGATGGAGAGCCCTAGGCCAAAGTTTTCCAAGCTTCATTGATGAGATCCTTTACACCTTCTTCTTGGATCCATGCTACATTAAACCAGAAGGGAATCAATCGATAGTTCACACGGCTATCTAACCTTAAACATATGGGGAGATGATCATATGTTCCATTTGGGATAATAAAAAATGTGTAGTCAGTTACTTTAAGGATCCAACCACTATGGATCAGGAACCTATCCAATCTCGTTGTTATATATTCCTCCCTCATTCTTCTATTTTTCCATGTATATTTTCCAACTTTCGAAACCACGTCTATTAGATCCCAATCCACCATCAAATCCTCCATTCGATCCTTGAACAAATCATGGACCAATGAACCCCCTCACTTCTCAGTGGTTCTAAGTACTATATTAAAAACTCCTCCTATGATGTAATTTCTAATTCCCCCCTCAAGCTAACTTCATCTAAAAAGTCCCAAAATTCCGCCTTCTCTCCATATTGAATGGGGGCATACACATTGAACATAGTAATTTTTTCACCACTTACCTTCTCCTCTAGAACTACCATTATTCAAAAGTAAGAGGGAGACTAGAAGATATAGAGACCTCTAGAGGCACCCCTATCTTGTTTCACAACTCCTACACTATCTTGCCAAAAGGATTCTATTGACTTATTAACCTCTTACTCCTCTATTTTTGTCTCCTGGAGAAAACGAATCGAGGAAGATTATTCTTTGATGATATCTTTTATCTCCTAGGTTTTAACAGGGTTACCCATACCCCTTATATTCCAAGATATTATTATCATTTTAAAGTGGGGGTTTGATATGACCCACCACCCTTTCCATATTTACCTTTAACCCCTCTATTTTTTAATATTTCTGATATTATAGGTTAGTTTCCCAATTTTTTGTTCTGTTTTGCCTTCTTCTCCCTTAGGGTTTGATTCTTTGGTCTTCCTTTATTTTTATTTCTTTTTGTCTCTTAACTACTACCTTCATCATCCCATACCAAATTTTGAGCCATATGCCTTGTAAGGACCTCCGCGATATCCTTTTCCATATTCAATGGGATTTGCAGTTGAGGAGGGGGATCTGAGCTATCCAACATTAATTTACCATGAGGAGGCATCAATATCTCCTTACTGATCATTGGATGAGAATTCTCCTTCATTTCACGTTCTTCCCTTTCTTCTTCTTTGTCTTCACTTTGGAAATTTTACTGAGTTTTCCCTCTGTCACCTCATTCACATTCCTTTCTTTCTCATTTTCCAACACCGTGAAAGGGTTTGATGATGTTGTCACCACATTATTTTCTTTTTTCAATTGAAATTTCTTCCCATTAGCAGAGCCTTTATTTCCCTTTGTTTTTTGGGTCTGTCATTATTCTTCAGTAGTCGGGTTTTGTTCAGCTCTTGAGGATGAAGCTTTTTTTGAACATTCCCTTGAAAAGTGACCATATTAGTGATAGTGCCTGCATTTAAATGGAATTTTATCATAGTCTCGAATTTGTTTATGTTTCCATTCCCCCAAAGTCAAATTGAATTCATCTGGAAGCCCTTTCTCTAAGTCCACCTCCACACAAATCTTTGCACAGTCGAATTGTGATCCCTTTAGTTCCAAATTGTAATTGTATTTTCCAACCCTATTACCTATCTCCTTTAAACAGTCGTCACTCCATCAAGAAAGCGAAAGGCGGGGGAGTTTCACCCACACCTGGATGGTTGTTGGAACATCTTCATTCAGATTAAATTCTAGAGTCCACTTGTTTAAATACATCCCCCGTGACCCAAGAAAATAATGGTCATTATGGAAAATCACATCCCTATCTTATGACAACTCAAAAAGGAAAGCAAAAACACCATTTCCAACTACATAAATCATAATATACCTTTCATCTTAGTTTTCCAATTGTTTTCGATCCATGATTCGATCGTTCTTAGGGATGGCCACATGCCCATGGATTTTCCTACCAGTTCGCTCTCTGTATATGCTAGCGTGGTTGGTTTGGTGCCAATCAATAGCTTGATGTCCTTGACTTCATCATTCCTCTTCGCGAATTTTGATTGTGGTTCTGCAAGCTTCTGACGCTTTGGAAGGGAAGACACCAGTGCTCGAAAATCTTTTGCCTCATCTTTCGGCGAGGAAGGAAGGAGGGGAGGGGGAGGTACCACCTCTGAAGCAGGCATCGAAACGAAGATTCAGAGCTAGGGTTTTAAAGAAATTTGCTTCAAATTTTGACCCTATTTTCTATTCAAAATTTCCAGAGAAATTTTCCTTTAATGCATTCCTTTGAAATTAAAATATCTATTTTACTTAAATATTTAACATTAACTAGGTAACTAAATTAATTTTTATAATTTATATTGTATTTTTAATCCCACATTGAATAAAATTTAATCTAAACCTATAATATTAACTATATGTTAATTTTTTTAATTTTGATTTTAATCCCACAGTCAAAAAACGCTAAAGTAATCCCACAATATTCGCTATATAATAACTTGTGTTGTTTCTATTCCTCACATTACATAAAGTCTTATGGTTTTGTTAAAATGTTTGGAGCAATTTTGCGGAGGAGTTACATTGTCATCGATAACACATTTAACGATGTTTTTTTGCATTTCAAAGATTAGTTTTCCTTCTAGTTTGACCATTTAAGAGGAATTTGGGTAAAATATGTTGTTTTATGATTTTTATGCTCTAAAACATTTTTTTACCCTTTTTTTCGAATTTTTTTTTTTTAAATATCATATTGTAGGGGAAAAACCACATAAAAAAACAAATCTTTTTATATTTTTATAGAGAAAAAAGACAGAAAAAAACCTCAAATTTGTAGGATTTTTAATATTTAAGAGAAAAAAAATAATAATAAAAACAAAATTTCATTTTTTTTTGTGTTTTGAAATGGAAAACCAGTTCAATTTTTTTTTCTGATATTATATATTATCTATATATATAATTATTATTTTATATTATAATATTATATATTATAATATAATTGTGTTGGGGATTTCAATTCGTTTAATTCGAAATTTATGAAACCGTTGGAAATAGGGCAGACTTAGCATTCAAATTCCCAGAAGTAACCATTATGCAAGGGAGCATGTCATAAACCCGGAGGTTTACAGTAGTTACATGTCAGCTAGTTGTTGGGTTCCTCAGGGTACCAAAAAAAAATTATTCCTTTAAAACAAAAATGACATTTATTTATTTATTTATTTTAAAAAATTTGTGCCCTAGCAGGCTTGCCCATTGGGTTGGGAATCGACCCCTCGGCCCAGTGGGAAAGCCTGGAAGGCTCTCCTGCAGGCCTTCAATCGCCCGCTTGGTCAAGGGCCCAATTCCTAGAATTGGCCCCTCAGCCCAGCGGGCGGTCGAAGGCCCATGAGCGATCTTGGAAAGCTTTCTTGTGGGCCTTCGGCCACCTACTAGGCTGGGGGAATGATTTCAGGAATCGAACCCTCGACCCAATGGGTGGCTGAAGGCCCATGGGCCTTCGGCCCCCCACTAGGTTGATACCTGGCAGGGGCCAAGGGCCCACCCCAACATAATTGTTTTTAAAAAATTATTTTAAATTTTTTTCATTGCATTTTTTATTTTTATTTTGATTTAAAATTAATTTTTAAGGTTTTTTTTTTTTTTAAATTTAATTTTAAATTATATTTTAATGATTTTTTATTTTTTTTTTGTTTTTTTAATATTGAGTGTTTTCTTTCTGTATTTTTTTAATTTATTTAGGAGAATATATTAGTTTTAATGTTTTTTTGGTTGTTTGTTTATTAGATATGTGTTTTTTAAAATCCCTCTTCTCTCTCCTCTTTCTATATTATATATATATATATTTATATATATATTTTATTAAGATGGCATAAAGAGGTCTTTGTGAATGTTTCTAGAAGAAAGAAGCAATTACACCATCCAAAGTTGTAGTTGGACGTTATATGAATATTACTGAACGTAGGCAAACTTACATGGCATGTTAAAATTAGAGAAAGCAATGAAGGTGTACATATCTATCTATATTGTGGTATGATTAACTTTGGTGAACCATATGAGGTGATAGACAAAGTACATGACATATGTTTGGTGTCAAATACAGACGTTGTTTATGTTCATACAAAACTACCCAAGACACGTAAAAATGTTAGATATCGTCTCTTAAAGGTCAAGTATGACACATATGAAGAATCTACAAAGTTGTGTGAATAAATTACAGTCAACATTGCAAATAAAATTTTAAGTATGCTTATTTATATTTATGTGTTATGCATTATTGTGAGGATCATTATGATTTTTTATAACTTATCTATCGTTGACATATTATATTTTTTTTTGATATGATTTCCTGAGAGTCTTTCAATTATGTTGGAAGGTATTTATTATCTAGAGCCACATATTATGAATGTGATCAGCAGTTTCCACATAAAGGCAGAAAAATAAAGGATATGGAAGCAAAGGACAATAACTCATGAAACTACAACAGTACATATAGGGGATCAATAAAGAATCACTAAAGTGGATCAATCTAGTAAAGCTAAACATGTTACTTTTGAAGGTGTGGAAGTTAAAGTTAAAGTTGAAAAATATGTTGTCATTAGTGAGGATGATATTAGAACTGTTGTTGAAAAGGAGAAAATATATAAAACCCCAAAAAGAAAAATGTCCACAGATGTCTCTCTTCTAGTTGAAGATGAGGAGATTGTTTATTTAGAAAAAAATATGTTAACCGGTGAGAAGAAGAAATCAAAGGTTGGTCAATCTGTATAAATTATGGGCACTAGTGAAGATTGGAGTGAAATCTCTAAAGGCAACAAATAAATTATAACACTGGGTGTTGATTTATAGAATGACATTATTAAAAAAAAAAGAAATGTCATTCGAGATTAGTTGATGAAGAATAATTTAATTAATGGTAGAAAAACATTTCAACTTAATGTCAACCAATTCTATAGGTCAAATGAAGGACAATCTAAATATCAAATTAGAAATTCACATCACCTACATGTCCATAACTTGAAAACATTGATTAGGTACAATCCATATGCACATGTGGTTCTTGTTGATCCAATTCAAGTTCCCAAAAAAAAGGCATTTGAGAGTACATGATGATTTGAATACAAATAATATGTAATTGGAGGGAACCATTCTGCAGAGGCTAGACGACAATTGATAGAGGAATATCCCAATAACTCACTTTTTGAAACAATGAGATGTATCATTTCTGTTGGTTTAACAGAAACATAAGAAAATTATTGGCATAAGATCATAATACAAATAATGAGTATAAGATGTATATAACTTTCATCCAAAGGTTCAAATTTACTGATAATGAATTTGAATAAAAATGTGGTGGGAATAAGACAAAAGTCAGTATAAGATTTTAAAAGAATTTTTTTATGAAAATAGATTATCAAATTGAGGATAAAATCAATTCAAAATGTGGTTAAAGTAAATTCACATTTATTCAAAGGTATGGATAAGATTTTCCAGTTGGCATTTATAACTGGGGAGATATGGGAATCGATTGATGAGATTTTTGACATGTGGGAGAATATTTCCTTAAAAAATCAGAAGGTTAAAAAGTCCAAACCCTTAATATGTACCAACAATAAGACAAATCCTGAAATCAAACATCCTTGAGATGATATGACTATCACACCTTGGAGAACAATGCAAGGAGTGAAGGATGACAGATTAGTCAAATAAATACTATCTCATGTGAAGTTAGGTGAATTATCATTGGACGAAATGTGCTCGGAATTTCAAAAGTAAGTTTGTTGAATTATTTTTACTTTTCTTCGATTATAATTTTATTTTAAATCTAACATATTGTTGTTGGTAGTATTTGTTATACATATCATTATGTTAACAGTTATTGTTTTATTTATTCATTCATAAGGTTTATATGAAAATATAAGAACATATGGTTAAAATGTTGAAGGAAGAGAGTTGGGATGATGTTGTAAGAAACTACCCATAATCATGTTCTACAACAACACTTAAAGATTTTTATCTTGCATTCAAAAAGGTATGTTGATTTAGACATTCATTTTATTCATATGTAAACTATTTTTATTTTATTACTTATACATATATTTGTTTATTTCATTAAATATGTTGAAGAAGGATGCAAATGGAGTACTAAATAATTTCAAAAGATTTATTGAAAAAATTAAGATGGAAAGGTTGAAAAAGCAGCATCTTAGGAATGTTGAATTTGATCCTCGTCTTAGTCATTTCATTTGGAATGGGTTCGACACTATCCAATATCAAATAATACAAGGCGATTTTGAAGACATTGCAACACTCATACCTAAAAGAGAATATACCTTAGTAATTGCATATATTCCTCATGGTTTCAATTTCCCAAACATTGGATATATTAATGATCCTTATATTTATCAAGATTTTAATAAAGTGGTTACGGGCTTTTAAGAAGTAAAAGAAGTCACAACATCACCACATTGGAGATTTGTGACATTTCATTCAGACACACAATTTGCAATGTTATTAACAAGCTTCAAGGGAAAAGCAAACTCAAGGACGCAACTTACATGGTAAGACATTGAAATTGTATGTATGATTAATGTTAAAAAAATGTATTTATGTACAAGTTAATTGAACTTTTATTATGTCATGTTACAGGCAAAATTCAAATCTTATTTGTTTCAGGTATTAGTCATTTATAAGTGATTTTGATTTCATCCATGTTGAATGTTAGACAAAAGATGATAACTACAAGCCTATTCTTCTTAATCGAGTAGATGGAAAGAGTCATAGCCAAGCACTAGTCCATTATGTTTTCGTAATAAAACTAACAAATGAGGATAAAGATGCAAAAGGAGAGATAGCTAACATTGATTAAAAACCACATGCATTGATTAACTATCTTATAGATTTATGTTCAAATGAAGGAGATTGGGTTTTGGATTTATTCTCAGGTTCAAGTAAGTTTTATTATATAAAAAATCTATATTTTGATATTATCATGGATGGAAAGGCTTATCTAATTTTAACCCCTGCAAAGTGATCAATTTGTTAATATTAATGAGTTTGTAATGAACCAAGTTTATAAAAAGTGAGTTGCATTCTCTCAATGTTTTCATATGCCTCTTGCCTGAACATGGAAATCAACCACTAACCTTATTTTTAATGCATAATATATTATTGATATGTAAATTATTGTGGATATTCCACTAGAACAATCTGTGACAAAAAAATATTTTATTATGTAGGTTTATTTCCTTAGATCTCATATTTATTAGCACTATCCTCTTGTTCAAATTATGAAAATAATTGACATATGAAAATGAAAGAAGAAAATGAATAGACAATCCACACAAATGAACACAAGATGTATGATAGAGAACCTAGTTAGAAGGTGAGGCATATTCTCTACTTTCTTTTACTCAATTATGAAATGCAAGTACAAATAAAGGAGAGCACTCACTATGGAGCCGCCTTTGACACTACATCATGAATGACTACTACAAAATATTATTCCTCCTCTAGTATGCTCTCAAATCCCACTCCTAGAATCTCTTATCAACTATGGAACAAGTACGATACTAAAGAATATAACCCCCTCTAATCTTAATGGAACAATATTTAACATATCCTGATAATCATCTAGGGTTAGGGTTTTTGCATCCTCAACTGTCAATTAGTGACAACATTTTGGAATTTATAGAATATTATAGAAATTCCACACATAGCTAGCCCCACATGTGACTTATGAGGGTTCACATGTCATCCACTTGATAGCATAGTGGTTAACAAGGTAGGTTAACTTGTGTGAGACATAAATTCCACATACAAACTTTGGTTGGGGTGAAATTTTCACCATTGGAAAGGCCTTAGTGTGTAAAATAGCATCAAGGGGCTAGGAGCTATGATTGAAAATTTTTGACCCCCAATTGTGTTCTTTGAAGCCTCAAAATGGCTTTAGAAGCTTATGGACCCCAAATCTCCAAATTAGAAACTGTGATAAAAATGGAACCTACAAGCCAATCCCTCTAATTTGTTACCTAGAAAGTACCAAGATAGATGACTAATTATATTATGAAACATATGAGAATACCTACTTATTTAAGGATGGTTTGCGTCCAAAAAAACTTGTACTAACTGACGTGAGGAATTTTTTCCTCTACCTTCTCACAAGGTAACATTTTTCCTGACCTAGAAGTTTTCATTTCAACCCTATCTGTTGAAGCTCATGCTACCCATATTTGGTAGTTTTGTATGTCTTCTATAAAGCTATATCTTCTACCAACTTCAAGTTCTCCACATTCACTACTGAGTAAATGTGCACATATGGGTGTAGATTGAGTCCATAGGTATTATCATCCACATTCTGTAATATTTCAAAAGGACCATGCCATGGAACCTTGATCTTCTTAACAACAACCTGTAGTTTTTCTTTGTTCAACTATATAACCAAATGTTTTATCCCACTTTGAAAATTTTCTTAATTCTATGTTATTCCTGGTATGTTTTGTAATGTTCTTATAATTTCTTCAATGTTTCCTATACATGTCTCATGTACTTGTAAATGGATCTTTCCAATATTTTCAAACAACGTTTCTTCGTTAATGTATTCCCCCACTCCTCCTTGTTGTCCATAGACAATGCCTAAGGATGAAGGTAATGAATATCCAAATAAAAATTTAAAAGGGGCCATACTGGTAAAAGTGTGGATTTCTCTATTATAAGAGTGTTGAATATAGATAAGATTTTCATCGTAGGTCTTTAGATGCTTCTAATTGCAACCTTTGAAAAATTAAACCAATTTATTTGTAACTATTTATGTTTTCCCCGTCTATTTATGGATGGAAATTTGTGTATCTCTTCAACTTGTTGTCCATCCTTTCTCAAAGCGTAGCCAAAAAGGCATTAAGAAATTTTGTGTCCCTATTTGAGATGATGATCCTTGGTGTCTCAAAGTGCACCCTTACCTATTCAAAGAACATGTCGGCTTCTTCTTGTCCTTTTAACCTCATTTTACAATGCAAAAGACTGCACATCTTGCTAAACTCATTGACTATTACAAATAAATAGCCATGTCCCTTCCTAGTTGTTGGCCAACCACCCACCAAATCCATGGATATGTTTTCCCGAGGTTGAGTGAGTATAAGTAAGAGTTATTATAAACCTTGATTTCTCTTATTGGGTTTGCTAGTACAACAAAGTATGCATTCTCTAATATTCCAAACTATGTTTTCTTTCATTCTAGGTCAATACACATACCTTTGTAAGTTGGTAACTTTCTTATCAACACAAAAATGTCTTGCAACCTTGGAGGTGTAAGCCTCTTAGATACATTGCAATATTTCACCTTTAGGGACATAAATCCTACCTATCTTGTATAGAAAACTATTTTGGAGATGATATTCCACCACATTACCACCCTCTTCTACACAAATTCGGCATTGTAGGTACTAGAACACTTGTTGGAAGTCCTAATATTCTATATATGTCTCTTTTTATGTATTGTGGGTAAATGTTACATGTACATAAGGGTTCCCAAACTTATAATATTGTATGTGGGTGGTGTTAAAAGCATGTTTTCCAACTTTTTAAAGTTCCCCTCCATATATTTGATGACTAGATGGGATTGTTATAAAGACCCCCATCTACTTGCAATATCTTCTTTGTTGAAGTTTACTCTAGGCTTGCAAATACTATAGTGGTAGTTGATTGGTGTGGATAATGGTCTTATTGCTTGTTAGATATATCTTCCACTTCTTAACAGCTTGAAATATGGCATAAAGTTCTTTATCATAGGTAGGGTAGTTCAAGACTCCCCCATGAAATATTTCAAACTACTAGCATATTGTCTTACCTCTCTACATCAAGACCACTTCCATAACATATCAACTTGCATTTATCTCCACTTCGAAAGGATTTTGCAAGTTAGGTAATGCAAGGACTTGCACTCGATATTATGGCATGAAGTGACATAGCCATCATTAAAAAGGATGTTATGAACTTTCATAGGTATTGTGTTGTGTAGAGTCTCCAAAATGTATTCAAAATATCATCCACTTTCACCTTTATCGCCACCATTTCACTCACATGTCGCAACTCAATGACCATACAACCTTTCATTGGCCTCCATTTTCATAATTATATGAGTTCCATTTGTGTTTTCCAAAAGTTAATGATTTCTAGTATTATAAGTGAATTAAATGGTTAAAACTTAGAAAAATGACATATACTTTCTAATACTTAAAAGTGGCTTGAGTTTCATGACATGTGTAGGTCATTTGGAAGCTTCCAAGGCACCCTTATGTAGCCTCCAATGCTCAAATTCGAATTCCCTTCAAGATATGGAAGAAAATTTGAATAAAGGTCAAAGAGGATATGTGTCTCACCATTAAATGTTTGAGTTGTAACTCTGTGATATTTTCTAGGGATCTAGGGAGAGAATAATGGACCTCCATTAATGAGGTAGCTTCTTATGTTTTTGTATAAATAGGAGAGCCTCCTCCTTTCAAAGGCATGTGTAAAGTTGGTGAAATGCTCATGTTTTGAATATAGAATTTGGATTTGGCACCATGCTCATGAGCGATGTTCACTTTGGTTTGGTTATGCTTGCATTTGGAGCCTCTCAACTTCCCATCTCTCATGCTTTTGGATTGGCCACCTGCAATGTGTGAGATTTATTGTTTTTCATAGATTAAGATTTATTGCTTTCATAGATTAAGATTTATTACTTTCATATATTTTCCTTTGTGAGAGGTTAGGAGTCACTGTTTTTATTTTCTTTCTACCTAGAGGTTAAGAGTGGTTGTTTCCATTTTCTTTCTACCTAGAGGTTAAGAGCAATTGTTTTTATTTGTTTTCTACCTAGAAGTTAACAACAATTGTTTTTATTTGCTTTCATATCTTTTTGTGTGTGAGAGGTTAAGAATGATTGTTTTTGCTTTCATTTCTGAAAGAGTGGTGCACTTTTCAATTCCTGCAAGATTTAAAGATTAAGATTTCAATTCCGCACGTTGTACTATAATTGTACTATAATTTCTTTGGAGTTGATTGTTGAATTAGAATAGGTGAATTTGGTTTGTCATTATTTGGTTTCGTAGTTAGATTGATCTAAATTGAAAGTTAATTTCTAGCATATATAGTGCACGCACGCTTCGCAAGTTTTATGAAACCCCAGGGTTGACAATTAAATGATAGGTAATTAATTTGCCTCAACATTTTGACGTCATTGTTGGGGAAGTATGCATAAGAACTAGCTTCTAGTCTAGAGTTCATTTTTCAATTTTTTTTCTAGATGCATGATTAAAACATGTAGATGCATAAATCATTTAGTTGCATATCATATATAT